>BPLQ01004754.1:0-265629 GCA_021605075.1 Caerostris darwini
AAATAAATAAATAATAGGACAACTCACAAACTCTTTCTTTACGTGAACGTCGTACTGTAATATTTTCTGACAAGGCCAACGAACATATTAAATATATTATCTTATTGGTGATACCAACATTATATTTAATTATATTAATTAATTTAAAAAAAAAACATAAAACTAAATCTAAAGTAACATAAAATAAAGTAGTACATACTACAATTTATTTTTAAGGATTCCAATAAAAAGATCTAAACACGCTTGTAACTGAATTACCAAACAACAAGGCAGTATTTCACAAGCTTAATCCAAACAGTAAGTTGCCATTTTTCGATGTATAAATTGTTCCTAAGAGAGTGATAATACGAATGTTCCCTCACCGAAAAAAAAAGGGCACATTCTAGAATTTCCAAAAGAAGATAGACGTTCCATCCGCAGAATCGAGTCTTGTTATGGCAGTCACTTTTTCTTCACATTTCTTTTCTTGTATTCTATTACAGCTTACTGGAGAAGAGTTCTGCGGTACTTACCAAAATGGAACGTCAGGCGATAAAATAGAAATTACGTTCTTTTTCTCTTTTTTACATGAAGCTGTTCGTTTTTCGCCATTTATTTGGAGTAGAAGTTCCACCAGACCAAGTATCTTTCAGTTTGTCATAAGGAAGAAAAGAATGAGTTTTCGTGGTAAAAGATAAGCCTCTGTTAGATTACCTGTATGCTTTGTTTTTCGGCTTCAGCTGAAAATCAACATCTCAGACCAACTCGTAGTTTGGCTTTCATTAGTTAGGAATCAAAAAGAGTTGGTGGAACTTGTTATGTTGTCGGGGTCAAAGAAACTAATTAGTTTTCCTGAAAAATTATTTTTCCTGTACTTGGGATAATTGTGAGAAAATTTGTTTTAAATCTAATAGACTGGAATTTAACTCGAAATCTCTTAAACATTTGCTTTGTTCTCCTTTTTGTTTTCTAGAATAATTGCATAAAAATATTTTTTAGTAATAATTACAGACAGCTTATAGTTTATACATAAAAACTGCAATCAAATAACTAAAATAAAATGTTTTAAAACATATTTTGATGATGAATTATAAGGAATTACTATTTAATATGTGATTTATTTTCCATGAATAAGAAGTATAGTATTTTAAGATAATTAAGAGTATTTTAGGGTAGTGGAATCCAATAAATTTCAATTTAAACAGTTAAATAATACAGATTTTAGAACATTCTATTATTTCTAATTTTTATTTTCAGATAATATAATAGTCTTACATTTTATTAAAAATAATTTATTTTCGGAAACAAAATCTTTTTTTTTTTTTAAATTGCTATAATCTCCAATGTTTTTCATTCATCGTTGAAAGAAAGAAGGATATTAGTTATAATAAAACTCAAAGGTTCATTTTTGTTTTGCTCTGATTTTTAAGAAAAAAAAATTATTATTTCGTTATTCTTAAATTTATTCTATCTTGATATAATAATATTATTAAATAAAATTTAAAATATATTATCTTAGGCTTAAGCATCATTTTAAAAAAAGATGTTTGCAAACGTTCTAGTTTTTCTAATAATTTATTCCTACTTTCTAATAATTTATTCCAGTAAGTTTTAATAATCTAGCTATATGTTTTACTACTTTAAAAATTGCTGTTTGAGCCATCATTCAAAATAATATTTGTCAGTTTTATTAAATAAGTTTAAATATTAAAATTAAAATGCAATTAGTTAATTATTAAATATAAAAATGTATATATATATGTATGTGTTTGTGCGTGTGTGTAAAGAAAAGGATAAATATTTATCAGAGGAAAATTTTCAATAAAAATGAATAAAGCTATAAATAGAATAAATAATATAATAATAATCAGCACCTTGATCATTTTTAGTATAGGAATATAACATCATTATTTAACATAAAAAATAACATTTATAACTTTGAACGGCATTGCAATTTAAATAGGATGATGCATTATTAAAAATACTAATACATGGTTGTATTAAAACGAAAGTAATTAAACTCCTCTAAATAAAAGAAATATAGCATATATCTGAGAAAATTATTCAAACTTGGTGCGTCGGTTTTCTAACAGTCGCTATGTTTAACAATACCCTCTGAGATGAAACTCTGTAATCCAGGCATCATTAACAAGCAATTTCTAGATCAGTAACTTCTGCAATCAAGCAAAGACCCTTGTAAGAAATAGCTAATTTGCGGCTTCACTTGTCTGGAGATTACCTTTTGTCATACATATATGTTACCAGAGAGCTAATATACATCGAACATTCTATATCCAGAACTTCATTAAGGCCATATGAGCTCGATTCCTTGGCCATCTGGATGGTTCTTAGTGATAAAGCATCTTCCTTGTTCTCAATTACAGGATGCTTGCCCTTCATGATGTTGTCAGAGACAGGAAAAGCAATCCCTAATGAACTCTGCGCGTGCCTTCTGACAACAGCTGCTACTTATTTTTTTCCCTCTATTTATCCCTAACAACACGAAAGCAAGTTGATTAACAGCGATCTTTAGGGTTTGGGTTTCTCTTTTATCTCTATTTCTTCTGCATGGCATGTTATTAAATGTGAGGTTAATTTGAAGTTACTGGAACTATATGCGTGTAATTTTTATTATTTATACTTCTTTTTTGACATAAAATAATAAATTTGGGTGAGTTTAGTATACTAATTTTTTATACAAGAGAGTTTGTGTCTTATATTTTATTTTCTTAAAAGAATGTCTAAGAATTAATTGCAATGTAAAATTGTATTTGACGGCTTTATGCATATTACTACATATTTATTGATACGTTATTAGAAAAGAATAATTAAATATCAGTAAAGTTTACAAAATTTACAATTCAAAAAGAATTTCTCAGAAACATTCTGTTTTATTATTATAATACTTTTAGTTGAGCAGGACTTTTGATTGCTATTACATTATAACATTATAACATGTATTTATGCTTTTGATGTCAAATAAACACCATTTTGAATTGATGATTTTAATACTGATATATTTTCTTAAGAATCCTTTTTTAATTATTTTTATGTTTAAACCTTTTTTAATTTATGTTTTATTTTAATAAAGAAATACATAAAATGTTATATTACTTCTAAGAAGCATTTCTATTAAATATAAAGTTTCCAAGATGTGTAGTTAAAGTCTGAAAGCTTCAGAAATTGAAATATATCGCCAAAACCTTTTGCCCTCTTGCCAAATCCGAATCTTTATAGTATAAACTATTTCCATACGTTAGATAATATGTCATCAATTACCAGAAAACTTATGTTCATACTCTTGTCTCTGCGCAAAAGCAACATAAATAAATATGTTTCATATATTTGATATTTTTATTGTAAAGTTAAACTCGGATACATGGATTCAAGTGAAAATTTCACAAACCAGTACATTTATCACACACCTAGTATTTCACTCGTACAGTTATTTCCGTAAGCTCATTAAAGGGATGGATGCAAATTGCCTTTATATAGTTCACAATTTGCATAATTCACACAAACCTATGATTACAATAGAACTTGGTCAAATACCTTATTTGATACCTTTTATTTGCTTTCGAAGAACAAAACGTTATCCTAACAAACCAACACCCTTTATTTCTCCTTGTATACAGCTTTTGTATGTAGCATTGTATTTTGTATGTAGCATCAATGATTACCCATATGTGTTTGCCGTAAAATTCTAATTATTTGCATATCCTGTTAAGGTGTATGCATCGTGCAAATTTCACTCTGTTCGGATGCTTAATTCATTGGTTTTAATTTTATATGGTCAGCAGTATATATTGAAAAATTTGAAAATCTAATAAAGCATTTAAAATAATTATACGAAAATGTGATACTATAAAAATAAATTGTAATTTATTTAAATATGTTTTAGTAGCATAATATCATTTATAGAATAACATTTAAAATATTTTGGAGCATTTCATATGAAAAAAAAATTATTATTTATTGAGTCATCCTTCAGATACGAAATTCAATTGCGAAAATTTGCCATGGAAATAAAATACGATAACAAAGCAAAGTACATTGAATAATTCAAATTTTTCAAAGTCAGACGCTAGAGGATACATATGAAATTGTCAATTTAAAGCTTAATATTTACTTTGACAGTAGTTTTGTTTTCTTAAAAACTTAGCGCAAGTAAAATCTTGGAGAAATATTTTATCCAGGCACCCATTTTTGTGTATTGAAGAGTAAATATAAATTTCAGTGAGAATATTTAAAAAATATAAAAGTTCGCAAATTTAAATTAAATCTCACGGTTTTATTATGTATTCATCTTGGAATTTTGATACAATTAAAATGTTATTTGAAAAACTAATCAATGAGTTACGACAATTGAAAAAAATCTATTTTTATAAGTCAGAAGTTTATGTACTTATTTGCATAGAGGAATTCCTTCATTTCTGGGTTAATAATAAGATTTGAAAATAAAAATGATCAGATTCACTTTGATGAAATTCATAACTGCCTTGCAAGAAGAGCAGCCCATTGATTATCCACACTTATAAACGAGTTAGAAAAAATAGTTAGTAACTATAAAAAAGTATCTTGTGAGAGAATACAAATATTAAATACAATGAGCACAAAACTAATAAAATATAACAAAATTAGATAATGTATATGTTATTTTGTTTTTCAGCAATTTTTTTTCTTTTAAGTTTAGAGTTTTAGTTTTAATAATTATTTGCTTTCTTTGTCAAAATAAGCATAAAAATAAAACGGTAGGTAAATTACGTAGGCGTAATTATGGTTTCAGGGAAATTAAATTCATTAAATTCGGACTATTAGCTCACATTACTTTACAGAGAATAAATTATTTTGTTTTATGACAAAATTTTAAATTTTGGAAATATGTATTAATTATATATAATGATAAATTAATTATCCATAATATAATCTATTTTTATAAAAAATATATATTAAATATTTATTTATTAATTTTATATTAAAGTCAGATTTTCCAGATTCGTTAAATAACACACATAAACACTAAAAATCTTTAATGATATTATCACAAAATAACCATATTTCAGTGAAGACTCAACTACTAGCTGCTTATTTAAGTATGGCACCAGCAAACTAGCAAATCTCAATCCTCATTTATTATCCAAAAATGCTAGAACATTTAATTAAGCATAAAAAATCGCTTCATTCAAGCATAAAAAATAGTAAAGCCCCCAGCTTCCGTAACCGTAACTATTAATGCTGGAACAAGCGGATTTCCTTGTTCAAAGTAAAAGGACATAATATTAAAAAAAAAAAATCAAAGCTTCGAAAAATAATGCAGACGGTAGCGGGGCAGTTATGGCTCCAGGCTTTTTTTTCCTTTCCTTTTTTTTTTTTTTTTTTTGGCCCAGTACCTTAGGTGATAAATGGCGTTTGGTATCCTATCTTTAATTAATGATTCTTTACAAAATTACTAATGAAGATTAATTGAGGAAGAGCATTTAACGCCTTGAGAGTCCTTGTGCTAGTTTTTCGCTATTTGAATAGGTGAATTTTTCTTATCTACTTCAATGATTTATCAGATTTATTATTTAGAGGAGATAGCAAACTTTAACCCATGTTTATCTTTATTTCAATGCATAAAAAATTGTGAGAGATATTATTTATGCATTTTGATTTGGGCATAATTAAGGTTTCCAAATTTCCCTTTTCTGCACTTTTGCTTGATATTTATTGAAACAAATTTTAAGCAAAGATGACAATAAATTATTCATCATGGTAAATAAAAGTCGCTGAAATGTAATACCAAAACACTTGCTGGTATTTTTTTGCTAATATATTTATAATAACAAAGAAACAATTACCAAACGTTTTGTATATACATTATGCATGTAGCTTCTTGCAATTTTTCTACATTAGAATATAGATATAACTCGTAAATGTCTGAAATTGATTATATTCTATATAAATTTCTATTAAAGCATATTTAATATCTAATATCTTTCTTTTTTAACCAGATTAAATAAATCTTACATTAATGAACTTCGAGGCTTTATCAACTTTATTATTTAAAGACAGCGAGATCTTCTATGTTTATCTTTATTTCAATGCACAAAAAATAATTGAGAGATATCATTTATGCATTGCAATTTGTACAAAATTAATGTTTCAATATTCTCTTTTCAGTATCTTTGCATGATTTTTATTTTAACAAATTTTAAGCAAAGACGACAAAAAATTATTCAGTATGGTATATAAAAGCCACTAAAAAGTAATACCAGCAAATCTGATTGTATTTTTTTGCTGATATTTTCATAATAATAGACAGAAATTATCAAAAGTTTAAAATTTTGGTCACTATTTGTTTTGTATGATCATGATGGATATACATTTGTTCATGGAGCTATTTGCAACTTTACACATTCAAACATAACTGTTCGACTTAAGTCTCGAAATTGAGTACATATTTATATATATAATTCTTCTGTACATGTGATTGTCACTGAACTCCTTCTAAACGGCTGGACCGAGTTTTATGAAACTTTTTGTGTGGGTTTGACAAAACATGGAGAATGTTTTTGTGCTATCCTTTTATCGTAAGTCATAACCAGATGCTACTGCAGTATATTAACTTCTATACTGTTCAACCAATCTCTATGAAAATTGATAATAATATGTATTCGAGTATGGAAAATATGTTTAGGATATCAAATTTATTGCTACTTTCCAACACTTGGTGCTGCAACATTACATCTTATATACCATTCTAACGATATCCATGAAATTTAGTATGCACATATATTGGAACACAGAGAATATATTCGTGATATGTAATTTTCTACAATGCATATTTTTCTGTGTTCTGATAGTTCTATAAAAAAATTTTTTTAAGCATATTTAAGGGGGTTTAAGGGGGATCTCTTTCAGCTACGACCTAACTCAATGAGCATTGCCTCACAAAATCTCTTTTTTTTCTATTCCCTCTACCTGTCGTTACACTTTCGTTATGTTTTCGAAAATGACAGTCTTTTTTACAGTGCACTCAATACACATAATATTATTATTAAAATATATAAATATTACTACCTCATTCCACCTACACACATACACACTCACATTTATATATATATGTGTGTGTGTGTGCATAATATTTATAGATTTTAATAATAAAATTTAATATATAATTGTAATAATCTAATATTGAATAGCATAACACATTGTACATAATATTTTAACCATCTATTAATAAATCTTCATGATATCTTCCATATTAATCATTAAACATGATAGACAATTTTAATATAAATATAAAATTATTTTTTTTTAAATTTTACTAAAACTTTATGGCTTATTATAAAAATGGCTTTACAATAGATTTTATTATAAAAATGGCTAAACTTTTAAAATAGCAAACTTAATGATAAACCTGTACTAAAATGAGTAAATTAGATAGATTTACATAACATTCAGAATATTTGAGCTTGCACAATGTTATTATAAGTAAATAATACCAGAGAAATTCTTAGAAATAGTTGCATTAAAATATCGTTGGAACATTTCAGGTTCATATAAAACTTGTTTATTTTCCCATAATCCATTCAGAATTTGAAGACAGCTGTTCTAGAACAGCTTCAGAACACCTCTGATGAACCTCATTATCTTAGAACTGCTTAGAGACTTAGAGGAAAATAAAAGACACTGGCTCCAAAAAGTAAAGCACCTGCACCCATCGTTCCCCTTTGAAATAAAAGTCATTACCACACTGAAACAAGAGTCCACGGAAAAAGAAGGCATCCGGATATGCTGTTTTCTTTGTACCATTCTCAGGAAGAGAATGGCTCCTCCGAGATCTCTTAAAAGTGAAGTTCCGCTCTTCCACTGGAATCAATTGGATCATTCCGGAAGCTTCGAGTTCCAAAAGTGCGCTGCATGATTCTTTTGGGCTTCCGTAGTGCCCAGTAGCTTTGTGTGATGATCAGTGGAATTGCTGAACATATCTGTGCTTAGATGGAACCACAGAAAATTAAATGATTGTGTTTCCCAAAAAGATATAAACAATGTATTTTATTTAAATTTCTATTTTGGAAATGTTTTCGATGTAATTGATATATTTGAAGTTCCAAACTTATACCAATCTTTTTTAATTATTTTTTTTTGTGTGTGTTTTAGCAAACTCAGTAACTTTCTGCGATGATTCTATACTGAATATAGTATGGTAAATAAATGATTTTTATTTCAAATCTGATTTAAATGTATATGTTTCATTTAATTTTCCATTTATAAAGCATTTTCAGTTTAATTATATGTTTGAAATTCCAATTTTTTTTTTTTTTTTTTTTTTATGTTTTCGTCGTTTATGTTTTTATTAGATTCAAAAACTTGTGAGCAGAGAAAACGTTGAATGTAGGTATATTTATATGGAGCTACAGAAAAGCAAATTGTTATTTTTTCAAAATATCAATTTTGTTAAAAAAAAAAAAATAATTTACTTTTCTTTTATTTAAATGTATATGCTTAATTAAGTTTTCTGATTAAAGAAAAATTATTTATTTTAACAAGTATGCTTGAAACTACTTATTTTTAAAGTTTTTGTGTGATTTACAATAATTTATCAGGGTATGGAATTTATTTTTTTTATCAAAAGATAATTATTTATTCAATATAATTACTATAATTATAGTATTATACTTTCTTAAATTATGCAATCTTGTATAATTTAAAATAATTGCGAAATCAATATTATTGGTAACATAAAATTATGTCAGTACCTGCAAGCGAATAGAATATCATTCGTTGCTGTTTTATCTCACAAGTCAAGTCCAGTTAACAAACCTAATTGAATAAATCAAAACTCTTTTGAAGCGGGGTTCAAACCCATACTGAGACGAATTAATTTTTTGCTTATCCTGATTTACGTAATCGGAGAGAACATGCATCAGTGCTTTGTTCACACCTGAAATAATTAGATAAAATATATAACATCCAAACCATTTCCTTTCAGGTCACAACGTAGCTTTCTTTACACGCTAAAATACTTTGAAGCATGACAAAAAAAAATTGGGAAAAAAAAAGCACTCATATAACGAAAAATCCCAATTAAATATTTTATCATATTAATAGGAAATTCAATTTTTATTTGCTATAAAAAATTTTTTTGTTTCATTGAAATCCTAAAATCTTTATTGATATGGCGTAAAAAAAAACCAGAATCGTAACCAGGTTTACAAACTTCTAGTAGGGTTAGATATGTGGTAAATACCGTTGTATGGACATGGTAGCTTCGAACGTTCTCGCAAAGACTGATCAATTCACACATTAATATATGATATATATCAGGCTTAGGCAATAGATGTGCATCTGGCTTAGGAAATACATGCTGATTTGGCTTAGGCAATGGACGTGCCCCACGGCGCCAGTAAATGTATCTGTATCCGATCAGGCATGTTCCCATCAATAGACTCTTTGGGCGCCTGCAATAATAGTATTAAAGAGTGATTGTTTACAGAGAATCCATATTTGTTGTGGATGAACGGTGCAGACTTCGAACATGGAAGAGACTGGTTACTAGATAATCAAAGTTCAAATAATCAATCTATAGTGTACAATGTTAGGATCTCCTGATACATTGTCTGGTAGATTATGGCGATAATGACTTGTACACGTAGTTCACTTTCCTTACTGCTTACCGTATTACTTTTACTTTTATGTGGACGACATTACTTAACAGATTTTGTTTGGTATAAAGTATATTACAGAATTGACAACTATCGCGAATCACTCAATTTATACAAGATTTTTTATTTTTTTTTTTTTACGGTTGGAAATTCATTCCAGCAATTCAGCACATTTATACAAAGATTAGGATTACACGTTATTACGTTTATAAGATGAAATATTATTTTTAAATGTTACATGCCGGTACCTTTAAGAGGGCAGCGCATTTTATTGTATTCAAATTAAGTTCACAACTTATTTTGTCGTTATACTTGTTTGTTAAATTTTTCTGTTCATGCTAAAGGCTTAAGCGTTTTGTTTGGTACATCCGCTTTGGCATTAGGTTAAAAAAATGAGATGATTTGCAGCAACCTTTCTATGTGAATAAGGGAAATCGGGTTCGAAACCCACAATGCAAGACTGAGTCAAAAGTAAGTGTGACTGGTTGGTTATGACCACAATAATATCTTCTGGCCGAAATTCATTCCAGTGAGCATAATGAGGAAGTGGGATCCTCCCTGTGTCGCAAATATGTGTGCTCTTTTGAAAATGACGTTGGAAAAATGTAGAAGCAGTATCCAGTTCACCTTAAACACATTATCAAACGGGCTTTTTTCTTTATCTTTAACCTGAAGTAAATTGCTGTTGGTACCCAAATAATATACGTTTATCCATACTGCTTATCTATACGTTTATCCATATCATATCCACAGTTGTCCAACTGCTTGAAGTATTATATCGCCTATTTCGCTGAAATCAATGACAACATTGCGATTTGTGGTTAAACGAATTTTGCTGTCCTAAATAAGTCGTCTTTCGTCCGTCTTTACAGGATTTCGGAGTGCCCTGGCCCCAAAGGGGCCTAAAACTCCTAAAAATAAAAGCTCATTTGACTAAATATTCTATCATGATTCCTCATGAGTTCTTTATACCACTCATCAATTACTACGACTAACGGAATTGATCTCTGAAGGTCTATCTAATAAAATGCTAACAGGAGTCGTTTTCCTTGATGTTGCAAAAGCATTCGACAGGGTCTGGGTCGATGGTCTACTTCACAAATTACACGCTTACAAATTTCCACTCTACATTATTCTTTTAATCCAATATCTCAATGATGCTTTTAAAATCAATAACTGATTTTCTCAGAGAGGTCAATGCAGGCGTGCCCCAGGGCTCCCTAATTGGTCCGTTTCTGTTTAATCTTTACATAAATGATATTCCTATTACTAACAACGTACACCTCAGTTTATATGCAGATGACACAGCAATCGCTGTCTCTTCTAACCACATTCAGGATCTCACTATTAAATTAAATCATTATCTCCTAAATAAGTTTGGCAAATGTTATCATAACCTTATGCAAAATTGTCATTAACTTTATAATCATTAACTTGTTTGAGTGGTATGCCAGTTTGCTTTATGTTAAAAGTAAAAATATGCTCATGAATGACTCATCCTTACAAGGAGAAAGCTTATCATACTTGCAGCTTTAGTGGCAAATGATTTCAGGTCAAAGTGACATGTATTAATGTAAAGAATTAGTAAAAAGAACTGTAAGGAACTGTAAGTCTAATAAATGAATAGAATACATATTTTTTTAAAAATTAATTTAGCCTAATATATGTTATTAGACTAATTTAAAAAATAATATTGATTCTAATAGGAAATTTTTATAGAATCCAATAATTATTATTTTAACAAACATTTATAAAACAATTTGTTAAATGTTCTTATATATATATATTACATAAATTCAGTGAAAATCGTGATTTGATCTAAAACTACCATTTTTTCCAATTATATTTATAAATTCTACTTCAAAATAACTTTTAGTTTGTTATATTTTTATTATATTTAAGGCTCTGTTTTAATGAGAGTTTAAAACATGGATACAAGAAAAAAAATCATGCAAATTTAAAATTATGAAGTCCAAGTAATACAACACTAAATAAATACATTAAATTAAATAAAAATATCCAAAAGAAAATCGCCGTTTTGTTCATAGAAACGCCAATCGTTTGGACAATTTATTTTGAAGAAAGCTTATAAACAAAATAGGAATTGTTTAACAGGAAAATTCTACCATATAATAATATCATGATATCATATAATAAAATGATATCATTATATATATACATAACAGGAATAAATTTTTTTTAAAAAGTAAAAACAACGCACCTGAATTGCAGAAAAGATCATATGCATAAAACATTATCAATTAAATAAATAATGGCAAATATACCTAAAATAAGTACAATTTAAACAATAAATGGGCAACAAATATAAGCTACAACTAAGAAATGTTTTTTTTGTTATAATTTTCAACGAGTGAATTAATTATAACTTTCTTGTTATTTTGTGTTCCATAAAAAATAAATAATTAATAGAACAATTCACAAACTCCTTCCTTAATTGAATTTCGTATTGCAATATTTTCTAACAAATGTAAGCGAACATATTAAACATATTATCTTATTGGGAATGCCAACATTTTACTTAATTAAATTATTTAGTTTTTAAAAAAAAACGTAAAATAAAATATAAGGTGCACAATTAGGTAACATAAAATGTACTACATGCTACAATTCATTTTTAAGGATTCCAATAAAACTAGCTAAACAAGCTTCTAGCTGAATTACCAAACAACAAGATAGTATTTCACATGCCTAATCCAAACAGTAAGTTGCCATTTTTTGAAGTATAAATTGTTCCTAAGAGAGTGATAATACGAATGTTCCCTCACCAAAACAAAACAGAGCACATACTAGAATTTCTAAAAGAAGATAGACGTTCCATCCACAGAATCGGGTCTTGTTATGGCAGTCAATTTTTCTTCACATTTCTTTTCTTGTATTCTATTACAGCTGACTGGAGAAGGGTTCTGCGGTACTTCAGGAGATTTACACAAAATGGAATGTTAGGCGATAAAATAAAAATTACGTTCTTTTTTTTCCTTTTTACATGTAGCTGTTCGTTTTTTCGCCATTTATTTGGAGTAGAATTTCCACCAGACTAAGTATCTGGCAGTTTGTCATAGGAAAGAAAAGAATGAGTTTTCATGGTAAAAGATAAGCCGTTTGTTATATTACCTGTGTGTTTTGTTGTTTGGCTACATCTGAAAATCAATATCTCAGACCAACTCGTAATTTGACTTTCGTTAGTTAGGAATCAAAAAGTGTTGGAGGTACTTGTTATGCAGTTAGGGAGATAAATTTTGCTACGTTCTTTCAAAAGGTCGCTTATACTTCGAGGTCAAAGAAACTAATTAGTTTTCCTGAAAAATTATTTTTCCCGCACTTGGAATAATTGTGGAATAATTTGTTTTAAATCTAATAAACTGGAATTTAACTCGAAATCTCTTAAAAACAATTGCTTTGTTTTAATTTTGTTACCTAGAATAATTAGAGAAAACTTTTTTCCAGAAATAATTATAAACTTCTTATAATTTATATATAAGAAATGCAATCACATAACTAAAGAGAAGTAAGTAAGAAATATTTTTGTTCTAAATATTATAATTTTGAAACAATTAATTAATTAGAACTTTCTTGGGCATACAGATAAACATTTTTTTTTTTTTTGTTAAATAGAAAATAAATAAATAATAGGACAACTCACAAACTCTTTCTTTAATTGAATTTCGTACTACAATGTTTTATAACAATTGCAAACAAGTCTACAAAATTTTATATTCTATTGGTAATAATAACATTTTGTTTAATTAAATTACTCAATTTTACGGAAAATGTAAAATAAAATATGCATTAACGTAACAGAAAATGAAGTAGTACTTGTTAAAATTCATTTTTAAGGATTCCAGTAAAACTAGCTGAACAAGCTTCTAACTGAATTACCAACAACAATATAGTATTTCACATGCCTAATCCAAACAGTAAGTTGTCATTTTTCGAAGTATAAATTGTTCTTAAGTGAGAGATAATACGAATGTTCCCTGACCGAAAAAAAAAAGTGCACATTCTAGAATTTCAAAAAGAAGATAGACGTTCCATCCTCAGAATCGAGTCTTGTTATGGCAGTCAATTTTTCTTCACATTTCATTGCTTGTATTCTATTACAGCTGACTGGAGAAGGGATCTGCGGTACTTCAGGAGATTTACACGAAATGGAACATCAGGCGATAAAATAAAAATTACGTTCTTTTTTTTTTTTCTTTTTACATGACGCTGTTCTTTTTTTGCCATTTATTTGGAGTAGAATTTCCACCAGACTAAGTGTCTGGTAGTTTGTCATAGGAAGAAAAGAATGAGTTTTCATGGTAAAATATAAGCCTTTGTTAAATAACCTATGTGCTTTGTTTTTTGGCTTCAGCTGAAAATCACCATCTCAAGCCAACTCGTAATTTGACTTTCATTAGTTAGAAATCAAAAAGAGTTGGCGGAACTTGTAATACAGTTAGGGAGATAAATTTTGCTACATTCTTTCAAAAAGGTCGCTTATACCTCGGGGTCAAAGAAACTAATTAGTTTTCCTGGAAAATAATTTTTCCTGTACTTGGGATAATTGTGCGAGAATTTGGTAAACTGGAATTTAACTCGAAATCTCTTAAACAATTGTCTTGTTTTTCTTTTGTTTTCTAGAATAATTACATAGCAATATTTTTTTAGAAATAAATAAAACAGCTTATAGGTTGTACACAAGAAATGCTGCTAAATAACTAAAATAAAATTTTTGTAAATTATTTTTTGTTAAACTGTCGTAAATTACTTTTTAATTTGTGAATTATTTTCCATGAATATATAACGCAACATTTAAGAGTATTTAAGAGGTAGTGGAATTCAATGAATTTCCATTTAAATAGTTGTATAAAATATAATTAAGAGCATCATATTATTTTTATTTAATTATAAGGTAATATAGTGTTCCTAAATTTTATTAAAAACAAATAATATATCCTTAAATTTATATTTGTAAAAGCAATATCCTTCTTTAATATCTTATCCTTCCTATAATATCCTTCTTAAATTTATATTGCTTTTGCAAATGATAAATTTATTTTCGTTGAAATTTTTTTTTTTTTAAATTGCTATATATCTCCAATTTTTTTTAATCATGGTAGAAAGAAACAAGGATATTAGTTGTAACAAAACCCAAAAATTCATTTTAATGCTCCGATTTTTTTTAAAAAACCTAATTATTTCGTTAATTTTAAATTTATTCTGTCTTGATGTAATAAGATTATTAAATAAAACTTAAAATATATTATCTTGGGGTTAAGCATCATTTTAAAAAATATATGTTTGCAGACGTTCTAGTTTTAAAATCATTTATTCCAGTAAGTTTTAATAAACTAGCTATAATTTTTACTTTAAAAAATGTTGTTTAGTCATCATTAAAAATAATATTTGTAAGTTTTATTAAATAATTTTAAATATAATTAATTAACTATCAAATAGAATAATATATATATATATATTGTGTGTGTATGTAGAAAAGGATAAATGTTTATTAAAGGGAAATTTTCAATAAAAAATACATAAAGCAGTAAATAGAATAAATAATATAATAATCAGCACTTTGATCAACATTTTGAGTATAGGAATATAAAATCATTATCTATCAGAATAAAAAAAAAATAACGGCATTGAACAAAATTTATATTTAAATAGGATGATGCATTATTAAAATACTAATAAATGGTTGCATTAAAACGAAAGTAATTAAACTCCTCTAAATAAAAAAAGTATAGCATATATCTGAGAAAATTATTCAAACTTGGTTCGTCGGTTTTCTAACAGTCGCTATGTTTAACAATGCCCTCTGAGATGAAACTCTGTAATCCAGGCATCATTAACAAGCAATTTCTAGATCAGTAACTTCTGCAATCTAGCAAAGACCCTTGTAAGAAATAGCTAATTTGCGCCTTCACTTGTCTAGAGATTACCTTTTGTCATACATATATGTTACCAGAGAGCTAATATACATCGAACATTCTATCTCCAGAACTTCATTAAGGCCATATGAGCTCGATTCCTCGGCCATCTGGATGGTTCTTAGTGATAAAGCATCTTCCTTGTTCTCAATTACAGGATGCTTGCCCTTCATGATGTTGTCAGAGACAGGAAAAGTAATCCCTAATGAACTCTGCGCGTGCCTTCTGACAACAGCTGCTACTTATTTTTTTCCCTCTATTTATCCCTAACAACACGAAAGCAAGTTGATGATCAGCGATCTTTAGGGTTTGGGTTTCTCTTTTATCTCTATTTCTTCTGCATGGCATGTTATTAAATGTGAGGTTAATTTGAAGTTACTGTAACTGCATGCGTATAATTTATATTATCTATATTTGTTTGAGTCATAAATTATTAAATATGTGGACAGTTTGGAATACTAATTTTTTTTATAAAAGAATTTGTGTTTTATATTTTATTTTCTTAACAGAATGGCTACACAAGTAATCAAAATGTAAAATTGTGTTTGACAGCTGTATGCATTCAATACACTTATCACTACATATTTATTAATAGGTTATTAGAAAGGAATGATTGTATATCGGTAAAGTTTATAAAATTTACAATTCAAAAAGAATTTCTGAGAAACATTCAGTTTTATTATTATAATCCTTTTAGTTCACTATGATTTTGGATTGTAATTACATAATAATATATTTGTATGCTTTTGATATCAAATGAACACCATTTTGAATTGAGGATTTTAATACTAATTTATTTTTTTAAGAAGCCTTTTCTAAATTGAACGTTTTATTTTAATATAGAAATACATAAAATATTATATTACTACTAAGAAGCATTTCTATTAAATAGAAAGCTTTCAAGATGTGCAGTTAAAGTCTAAAAACTTCAGAAATTGAAATATATCGCAACAAATTTCCGCCATCTCACCAAATCCGAACCTTTATAGTATAAACTATTTCCTTACGTTAGATAATATGTCATCTATTACCAGAAAACTTATGTTCATACTCTTGTATCTGCGCAAAAGCAACATAAATAAATATGTTTCATATATTTGATATTTTTATTGTAAAGTTCAACTCGGGTACATGGATTCAAGTGGAAATTTCACAAGCCAATACATTTTTCACACATCCAGTATTTCACTCGTACAATTATTTCCTTAAGCTCATTAAAGGGATGGATGCAAATTGCCTTTATATAGTTCACAATTTGCATAATTCACACAAACCTATGATTACAATAGAACTTGATCAAATACCTTATTTGATACCTTTTATTTGCTTTCGAAGAACAAAACGTTATCCAAACAAACCAACAGCCTTTATTTCTCCTTGTATACAGCTTTTGTATGTAGCATTGTATTTTGTATGTAGCATCAATGATTACCCATATGTGTTTGCCGTAAAATTCTAATCATTTGGATATCCTGTTAAGGTGTATGCATCGTGCAAATTTCACTCTTTTCGGATGCTTAATTCATTGGTTTTAATTTTATATGGTCAGCAGTATATATTGAAAAATTTGTAAATCTAATAAAGCATTTAAAATAATTATACGAAAATGTGATAATATAAATTGTAATTTAATTAAATATGTTTTAGTGACAATATCATTTATAGATTAACATTTACAATATTTTGGAGCATTTCATATGAAAAAAAAAATAATATTTATTGAGTCATCTTTCAGATACGAAATTCAATTGCGAAAATTTGCCATGGAAATAAAATACGATAACAAAGCAAAGTACATTGAATAATTCAAATTTCTCAAAGAAATATTCAGAGTCAGACGCTAGAGGATGCATATGAAATGGTCAATTTGAAGCTTAATATTTACTTTGGCAGTAGTTTTGTTTTCTTAAAAACTTAGCTCAAGTAAAATCCAGGAGAAATATTTTATCCAGGCAGCCAGTTTTGTGTATTTAAGAGTAAATATAAATTTCTGTGAGAATATTTAAAAAATATAAAAGTTCGCATATTTAAATTAAATCTCACGGTTTCTTTCATCTTATAATTTTGATACAATTAAAATATTGTTTGAAAAATTAATCAATGATTTACAGCATTTTTTAAAAAATAATCTATTTTTATAAGTGTGAACTTTATATATTTATTTGCGTAAAGAAATTCCTTCATTTCTGGTTTAATATCAATATTTGAAAATAAAAATTCGCATATAAATACATTTCTTTAGAATGCAATCCATACAAATTAAATAAGGTTTATCATAATATTCAAACATTTAATGTATAAAAAATTAGTAATTATAAATAAAGGTTGATTTTACCTGATATATTCTTATAATTTATTTTATAATTATAAAATTTACAAATATTGTTTTTCAATATTTGAAAAAATAAATAACTATTAGGGTATTATGTGTTGATATTAAAGTATGACATAGATAAATAATTGAGAAATTTTATTTATCTGTAGATTTTTGAAAAGGATATTAATGGCATAGACTTGTTGATAAAACAATTAATATCGGAGCTTATTGTTTTCAAGAATTATAAGGGTACAGTTTAAAATTTATTCTCACAGACTATTAAAATGCCCTTCTAATAATATGCCCTTATGCCCTTATAATAATATGCCCTTATGCCCTTCTAATAATATATACAAATTCAATTTATATAAACAATTCATAAGTCATATTTTTCTCTCCTCAGTTGATTTACGTAATCATCAAGATTTAGGTGATCTAACAAGATTAGATAGTTGAGTGGATATGGATCTGGTCCAGGAAAAGTAGTTGTTCTACTCTACTTCAAAATAGTTGCTGTTGCAGTTGAAAACTCACTTGTTTCTTTAAAAGGATTAAATGACAGCACGACACAATTTGCACAAAAATTAAAAAGGGGGGAGGGGAATTTCAACCTTATAGCGGTTTTGATGTTTTTTCAACTCCCATAATGCGCTAACATTTTATAGAAATTTAACGTAGCGATAACTTTAACATATGACCGCGAGCAGCAAATACTTTCTTAAGAATGATCATTAAACGGTTGACCGAATTATTCTGAAATTAGTAGAATTTATGAAAAAAAAAAAATGAAAATGAGCACGAAGAAGAATCAGAACAGGAAGTAGATATTGAAAATTCAGATTTCAGCATTGAAGATTTTCATTTTGGTAAAGATTGTGCAAAATGGAAGAGAATACCTCCATCTTCCCCCTCCCCCAATAAATATCTTTGTCAGTATAGTGTCGCCCTTATATGTGTCTTTTCTTTCCTTACAAAGCTTGTACAGAAATTCTAGATTCTTTTATAGTGATGATTGTTGATGGAGTTAACATTATTGTTGTAGAGTGTACAAATATTTATATTTTATCTGTTCAAGAGAATTTCAACCATGAAAGAGCTATTGTGTTGGTGGATTCCACATAAATAAAAACTCTCTTTGATTTGTTATACTATCATGGCGTTTTGAGAACTGCGTATATCAAAGGTTTCATGCCAAACGGTTTTTGTCTGCGAAAAGAACAGGAATTCAAATATTTTCTTCTTCAATATCAATCAGTCCCTTTTTTCCTTCAAAATTTGTGCTTTGGTGAAATTCATAACTGCCATGGAAGAAAAGCACCTCATTGATTAGCCAGACTTAGAAATAAATTTAGAAAGTTAACTATAACTTTAAAAAAGTATATTGTGAGATAATACAAAAATTAAATATAACGAGTACAAAACTAAAGAACTGCACTAAAATTAGAAAATATGTGGTATTTTAATGTTCTGTTTGTTTGATGTTTTATTTAAAACTTTAGATTTATATTTTAGTAATTATTTGCTTTCTTAGTAAAAATAGGTATCAAAATTAATCAGGTATGGGTAAATTACGTAGGCTATAATCATAGTTTCATAGAAATTAAATTATTTAAATTTGGACGAATACTTAATTTTTTGGACACTTACTTTACAGGGATTTTTGATCTTGTTTTATGATAAAAATATAAATACTGAAAATCAATTTTAATTATAGATAGCGAGAAAATAATCTTCTATAACATATTTTTTTTTCTTAAAAAATATAATATATATTTATTTATTAATTTTATATTAATGAAACAGAAGTCAGATATTCCATATTATTTCAATAAATACAAACACTTTAATAAAATTTTTAATAATTTTTTCACAAAATAACCATGTTTCAGTAAAGACTCAACTACTAGCTGCTTATTTAAGTATGGCAGAAGCAAACAAATCCCAATCCTCATTTATTATCCAAAAATACAAGAACATTTAATTACGCATAAAAAATCGCTTCATTCAAGCATAAAAAAAGTAAAGCTCCCAGCTTCCGTAACTGTAACTATTAACGCTGGAACAAGCGGATTTCCTTGTTCAAAGTAAAAGGACATAATATTAAAAAAAAAAAAAAATTCCAAAGTTTCGAAAAATAATGCAGACGGTAACGGGGCAGTTATGGCTCCACATTTTTTTTCTTTTTTTTTTTTTTTTTTTTTTTTTTTGGCCCAGTACCTTAGGTGATAAATGGCTTTTGGTATCCTATCTTTAATTAATGATTCTTTACAAAATTACTAATGAAGATTAATTGAGGAAGAACATTTAACGCTTTGAGAGTCCTTGTGCTAGTTTTTCGCTATTTGAATAGGTGAATTTTTCTTATCTACTTCAATGATTTATCAGCTTTATTATTTAGAGGAGATAGCAAACTTTAACCCATGTTTATCTTTATTTCAATGCATAAAAAAAATTGTGAGAGATATTATTTATGCATTTCGATTCGGGCATGATTAAAGTTTCAAAATTTTCCTTTCCTGCATCTTTTCCTGATATTTATTTTAAAAAATGTTAGGCAAAGAAGACAATAAACTATTCATCATAGTAAATAAAAGTCGCTAAAAAGTAATATTAACAAATTTGATTGTATATTTTTGCAAATATTTTTATAATAACAAAGAGATAATTACGAAAACTTTCCCATGTTTATCTTTATTTCAATACATTAAAAAAAAAGTTGTGATATATTATTAATGCATTTCGATTTGAACAAATTACGTTTTCAAAATTTCCATTTTCAGTATCTTTGCTTGATATTTATTTTAACAAATTTTAAGCAAAGACGACAATAATTTATTCATCATGGTATATAAAAGCCACTAAAAAGTAATACCAGTAAATTCAGTTAGCAGCAGTTTTCATATTAATAAACAGAAAATTATCAAATGTTCAAAATTTGTGTCACTATTTGTTTTGTATGATCACGATGGATATACATTATTCATATAGCTTTTTGCAAATTTATACATTCAAACATAACTCTTCGACTTGAGAACTAATCTTGAGAGTAAATTAATACATTCGAACATAACTCTTCGACGTCTGGAAATTTTCATATATATAATTCTTCTGCTCATGTGTTTGTCACTGAACTCATCCTAAACGGCTGGACCGATTTTGATGAATTTTTTTGTATATGTTTGATAAAACAGAATGTTTTTTAGGAGAATGTTTTTATTCTATCTTCTTGGTCACCAGAAAGTGTGAAGTATATCAACTTCTATAATGTTCAACTAATCGCTATGGAAATTGGTAATTATATGTGTGGGAAACATGTTTAGGATATCCACTTTATTGCTACTTTCCAACAGATGGTGCTGCAACATTTTATCTTATATACCATTCAAACGAGATCCATGAAATTTAGTATGAACATATATTGGACCACAGAAAATATATATGTAATTTCCTGCAATACACATTTTTCTGTGTTCTGAAAGTTCTATATAAAATTCTTTTTAAGCATATTTAATGGGGAGTTTTTCTTGCTAGATTAAATAAATCTTACATTAATGAATTTAAACTTTTAAATCATGGCACTGTTATTACCATACTGAAACTACACAGACAAAAAGGTAAATGGTGATAGTTTTGTTAAAAATCTTTAAATATTTTCAGCTTATTTAAATCAAATTTTCGGATATAAAAAATCCTGTTTACTACAATATTGGAAATGTTGGGTATTTTTTGTCACTTCTCTGGTTCTATGCACAGAGGTTACTTTTACCCGAAAATATCAAAGTTCAATCAATATAGAGAGGGATCGAAACATTTAATAGAACGCCTTTTGGATAAGCATTTAAAATTTAAGCTTTTTCGTCGGTTACCGCCATATTAGGATCCACGTTTTACCGATAAACATGGGGAGATTTAAGATCCTACATCACTGGGAAAAGTTTCTTTAAATATTTATGGTGTATTTATATTTTTGGGGGGAACATCGTGTGCTTAAAAATAGAATGAAGTCCATTCCGTATTGTAAATGCATACTGAATAAAACATTGGTGGATCAAAAGCAACGAATACGTTTGCCTCTCTGATTTATGGAATTGGTTCCCTTTGTTTCTGCTGGGGGGATGGTTTGCAAATTTATGAGAACACTGTTTTCCATCTACGCAGAACACAAAGAAAGGTATGTATATGTTTGCAGTGTGTGCCATGTTTTACAAAATGAAATATTATATTAAAAGAAATTTCATCATGTTTCTATGAAGTACGTGAGATATTGTTTGACTGTAGAATAAATCCATTCATTCACGTTTAGTCAGTTAAGGTTATAAAATTATCAATCGCGATTAAAATTAAAAAAAAAAAAAAAAAAAAAAATACCACATTGATTATTTCTGATTGTTCAATTGTAAACATAAAAAAAAAAGCCTCTATGTAACTAAAATTATTATTATTTTTTTTTTTTTTTTATTTAGATCTATACAGAAAATAGTGCATAAAACATGCAAAAATATGTTTTTATCATATGAATTCCGGCTTACGAAATATTTTAAAGAACTCTAATTTTTTTTTGCATATGCAGTGTGATTATATTTCAAGTCCCAAATTCCAAATGCTTCAAAAAAAGAACCACTCTTCACAATGAGTTCAATTTTGAATTGAAGATAGTTGAAGAAGAGGGGGGCGGTATGACGTCAAAAAAAAAGTTCCAAAAATACTCCACCGATTTTTCTCATCCAATTTGACATAACCTTACCGTGGTGGATGAGCTTTCTAGTTACAGTGTCACAATTGTTGATTGAGTTGGGAGTCATTTTTCCGTCAAAAAATAGAAACAATCAGGCCCATTGAACACTACAGTTAGTTTAATGTGCAACTCATACCAAATACGTTTTAATTTTGATTGAAAATATCACTGGCAATCAAATTCACTTTCTTTATGCCGCTTACAGCGCCATCTATTAATACACTTTGGAATGATTTTCATGCCATACCGCGTCCCTCTTCTTCAAGTATCTTCATTTCAAATTTGAACACATTGAGAAGAGTGGGTTTTTTTTGCAGCATTTTCAAAGTGGGACATGCATTATAATCACCCTATATTTCCTGTGTTTTCAAATATAAATCTTATGCTGGGTTGCTCTCTACTTTTAAATTATTTTTTCCTCACACAAACAGAATCTGTAAGCAACATTGCTCAACGAACAAAAAATTTCGATATATTTAAAAATGTTCTTTTGTATATTTTCCTTCATTTCTGTTTAAATTTAATTAAAATTATTTATTAATTATTTATTATTTGAAATATTACAATTAATACTACATATTTCAGGAAAAAAATTGAATATATATGTACACCTGTTAGTTTTAATTAAATTAAAAATTATAAGATAAAAAGATTCTGCTTATCGCATAGTGCTTGCCTCGAATATTTATTATTATAAGCGCATTGGAAAAATAAATATTTTTATTTGTTAAATACATTTTTGGAAAAGTAAAATTATTTTTCTACAAATCCATTTATTAAAATAGATTCTGGGAAAGAAATTGAAACTGATAATAGCAACTTTGTTTTAAATAGTTCGTTTTTTATCAAAATTACAATATTCAAAATAATCAGAAGAAATTATTCTAGGAAAACAAAATTTACACTTGGAAAATATATTTACCATGCTCTATCAGCAAAACATTTTTAGATCTTTGATGTTAGAAATGACTTGATGATTGGAAAAATATGTATATAAAAAAATAATGAAACAAAAGTTATAAATTAATGAAGTAAATAACATCATAAACTTTAAAAGATAAATTCATGAAAATATAATGAACTGCAAAGGAATTTAGCTTACTATAAAATGTATCAGAAAAAATTTTCATCACAAAGCCATAATTTTCTTTTTGAGTATTTTTAAACTTTATGCTGTTCTAAAGTACGTAGAGAATTTACTTACTTTATATTTATTTTACAGTTTGTAAATAATAAATATATTTAAACGTATTACTGATTTTGCCGTTTATTTTTATCTTATAGGTATCCATTATCTTCTAAATTAAAAATAATAATATATATATATATAATATATATATATATATATTAATTTTAGTTTAAAAATATATATATAATACAAAGAGAGAGAGAGAATGGCCGACTCTATTTGTAAATGAATATAAGCGATCGTATAAACCTATCAAAAACAGATAGAAAATGAAATAAAATCTAGATAAATATAAAAAAATAAAGTAATGAGTTTAATATAATAAGTTAATGTAGGATTAGAAGGCAGATATCCATAATAATCATCGTTGAAATTTTAAAACCAACCATAATATGCGAGATTGGCGAATTTAAAGTCAAGTAAATATCTCGTTTTATCCTAAGAATAAAATATGAATAATGTTTCGAATAATTTCCTGTTTATGTACTTCTAAAAATCAATTTTAATGTTTGAATGGAACTTTTTTTATTAACGATTAACTAAAGATATAAGATATCCCCAGCGCATGCATATTTATGAATAAACTACGAAATCGCGTAAGATGGGGAAAATGTATAAATTAAATTCTAAAGAAAGCGAAAGAGGATAAATTGTTTAAGAGCTGCATACTTATTATATATTAGCTGATTTAATTTTTTATTTCGTTTCAGTTTGAACCAGTTTTTGTAACATTTTGAAAATTTAATCTGATCCCCATCAGTGCTTTTCAATATTTTTATTTACATACTATATTTTATATTCATAAAATACGGAGCAATGAACTAAAATGTATAATAAAGTATTATTGTATTATTGTAAGTAGTAATCTATTGTAAATATTTTTTTTTAAATATTTGAATTCTTCAATTTATTTTGTTTTAGAAGAAAACTTAAGAAATTAAAAGTTTTGTTTTTTTTTTGTTCCCAAATTTATTTAAATTACAACTATTCATTATTTACAACTATCAAATAACAAACTTAAGATCAACCCTATTTGTAATTTAAATATTAATATTTTCAATGATGTATTTTATTCCAATTTAGATTCAATCAAGGCGTTTCGTTAATTTGTAAAATAATTTTCAAATATTCTTTTTTGTAATACAATTAAATAAAATTTAAAATTATCTGTGTTCAACTGTATTATTTTAAACACACTTGAACACATATAATTATTATAACAATTATCAATACATATATATATTATCAATTTTATTAATAATATCAATCATTAATGCAATTAAAATATCAATTATTAATACAATTATTGAAAACGTGATATCCTCTGCTCCATAAGAAATAAATGTCAAATTTATAAAACGATGCATTAATGCCTAGAATCTATCAAAATCTTTTAAATGTTTAAAACAAATGTGAGCTTTTAAACTAAATGGAACGATATGGACTTTTTTTTAATTTTATAATTTTAGTTTATACATTTCACGAGAATGCATAAATTATAAAATTATATATTATTTTTTATATTTTAATGAGTTAAATGAGTAATATGCTCAATTTTTAATTTGATGCACATTGCTTTCGTATTCAATATTTATATAAAAAAAAAATTTATTTTAATGAGTTAAATAATTTTTTTTGCCTTTTTCAGTTAACAATAAAAAAAGTAAATGAAAAAATATTTGATCGACTATGATACAAATTAATATTTTAAAAATATGATGTCCTTTTTTTGATTTGAAAATATAACCCTATTAAATTTTCTGCCGAAATGATTATTTGAAACAATGTAATGAAAATTTATGCATTAATAAAAAAAAAATAGTCGAGATAATTAAAAAAAAAAATACTGTAGTGCTTGTATTGTGATTAATAAACAAAATCTCAGTTCTAGTGCCTCATTTAGTCCAAACTGTTACCTTCACTAATTGAGTACCACTTGAATTAAGTCTTAGGATAAATATTTCTAATGTTAAAGACAATTATTTGAAAAAAATACCTGAAACAGGAAAAAAATACATATCTTTCAAGAGTGTCTTAGATACTAGTGTTCTCAATCTATTCATGTGTTGCTATTGTTGAGAGAACAAAGAGCTCTTTATTCCTTTTGAAAGAAAGAAATTAACGTAGTTTATCTTCATTAATATCTTTATTTCTCTTGTTTTAGTCACATAAAGAGACGGACTGAAATATGGTATGGGATGTTGTAAATAGCAATAAGAAAATAACTGAAAAATTAACAGCTTCAATTTTTTGCCATTTTTTAATCTTTTATTTAAGATTTTGTAAGAGTGTGTGTCATTCAGAAACACTGTTAGCATCAAAATTATTTTATGTTTTCCGCTTAGATACTTGAAAATACTAAATTGGACTAATTTCCCGAAAGCAATGAACAAAATAAACATATGTTTTAAAAGTTTTTTTTTTTTAACCCCTTAACTGCCGCCGGCGTATATATACGCCTCACTCAACCGATGCGTTCACTGCCGCCGGTGTATATATACGCCTTTCCGAAGTACGATCCTTTGCATTGCGCTGCTATTAAGAAAACTGTTCCCACGGTCTTGGAATGCCACAAAATGACCTTGACAATGTTTGAAACGGATTTTATTATTTCAGAGAAAAAGGATAGGGTGTTATTAAAGGGGATGTTTCTGAAACGGTGATTCATAGCTGTGCAGTTTTTGCTTCTATTTCTGTTTGAGTAGGTCGTGCTTATTTTTATTCTTTTGCTTCCGTTTCGTCGTGAAACCAGCTATCAATGCAATGATTGTGATTTTGGTTTATGTGGCTTGGTTTATAAAAAACAAGTTTAGACATTTTAAATAAATAGTTATTTCTCCTATCCTATTTTACATATGAAACAATAAAGAATTCTTGTTTTAGGAAATATCACACAGCAGATAAGTTCTAACACCTGTTTTATTACACTGTTATTCTATACTTTAAATTTAGAATTTTTGTTTTTTATTTACATTTTATTTTTTCTGTGAAAGTAAAAAGGTTTTATGTTGCAAAACGCACTTCTTTTTTTCCTCCAATACATCGCATAACTACGTGCGCATGTATGATAAACGGTGGCACTGGGGAGCGCATCTCGTAAGTTTTTCTCGGCAGGTAAGGGGTTAATGAGCTCATTTTTTAGTCTTTGAAATCATTTCCTACTTATGGAGCAGATTGATAACATATTTGGCGTTTTACTCAGATCGCCATGAAGTGCCTGCAGCATCATATCTATAAAAATGTAGAATTGTTTTCCTGAAGCTCTTATTAATGGTAACTATTTGATATTTTGGTTACATATGAGAAAAAGCAAATGAAGATCCCGACAACAGTGAAGCACGATATTTAAGCGCATGCCAATGAACTATTATGGGACTCAAGTTACGAAGGTAAGTTATAATATGCTTCGTCAAGCAACCATAGTACGGTATATATATATATATATATACTGAATATCTGAGTTACTATAAACCACGCTCAAGCTCACCTTGGAAGAGCAAAGAGCTCAGATAAATTGGATTTACTTAAATAGTTACTAGATAATTAAGTAAAATTTAAATTTACACGCGGTTTGTTCATTTTCATTGTCCTGTATGTACTTATAGTGCTTATAATGTACACGTCCAGTGATTTAAAAAAAAGTAGTTAGTAAAATTGTTCATTTCAATAAGGTTTTGATACTTGATTGTGTTTGTGGGATAATAATTTTTTTATTTCTGTCGTATTACGCCATTGTATGTCACCAGTATTGCAAATTTAAACTCTTCCTGCTTATTAGTGTATTCAGTAAATTAGTAGATGCTTTCAATAGAACATTCATTTTTTTTTAAACATCGTCTACATGCCTGCATTCATGTCATCTGCAATTTCTTGCTATTCATTTAGCAATATCTTCTTCAACAAGCATTTGATAAATAGGAAATCTGTGTACCAAGTTCAACAAAGATTCGTCTTCACCAGTTTCATTCTTATCATTTGGATGTTCTGGTGCTGTAACCTTCTACCAGATGATTGTAGAACAGCTAATTTTTTTTTATATGTTGCGGCGATCGAATATACAACATTCTTTAAAATCTTATTCAGGTATTGTATAACTCCTTGTCCTCTATCAATACATTCGACCAAATTTCCTAACAGTTCCTTCACTAGATTTATTTCAAGTTCTCAGCTACAACTTAATCTAATGACTGTATCAGTTCACGTTTGTTAATTTTACATTGATCTCTTCATTCTTCAGTTGATGGTCACTCGGATGATATCTGGTAATGTGTATGAGCAAGATTGTTTTATTTTCCACTTTATAAAGCTTAAAAATGATTCCATTATATTGACAAAAGGAATAAACGTGTTACAAAATTCTGCAAAAAAGTTAAAAAAATTCTGTAGGCCACATGAAAGAGAAGAATATAATACATTTTTTGTGCAGTAACACGAGTAAAGCGGAAATTCTGCTACGCGGGGTTCATAAAAGATGGAGCAATATGTATATAATATATATATATATATATATATATTAATACCATTATTTGCTAATATCTGTTTATATTTCTTTGAAAAGTCACACTGAGTAATTTAAAAACGCACTTTTAGATATGTGTACACTTAGTTGCATTTAACCTTCCCATAATACTTTCCGTGGCAATTATCTTTTTATCCAATAAATGCAACCATTTAAAAAAAAAGTTAACACAAACATCCTTGGAGATTATTTTCTTGATAATAATATTAATATACATAATTCCTAACAAAAATTTAGTTGTAATTTAACTCACAAAGTACGTGTAATGATTGCAATTTATTATAAATAAACAAACGTAAGCAGATTTGGTATTGTTAAGTTTGCATTATATTATTAATTTCCTTGCTTAATAATAATAAAACGATTAATTTTGCCTTCTTAATTTAGAACAGCCAAATTTTTGAGTTTCATAAAACCAGTCACACAAATAAAACTGACGTAAGTCGAATCGTACAGAAAAAAAAATACTATGTATGTAAAAGCAAAAATGGTGAAAAAATTAAAACAAAATTGTTATTTGAAACTATTTAAACAATTTAATTAAAAATAAAATTAGAAGCAAAAATAAATGTGGTTTTTTATACATAACAATATTTTAATTTTTGTTTGTTTCAGGCTCAAGCTGGTTCCATAAAAATTACTCTCACTTAATTTAGAGATAAAATATTTTGTAAATTCTTTTAATAAAGATTTTAAGAATTACAAAAAGTTAAATGTTATAAGATGATTTTTATTTTATTAGGTATTCATTAAAAAAAATAAACGTTGATTTATTATGAGACAAAAAATTGATAAAATTTGTTTTTTAAAAATTAATAGGTATTTAATTTGCTTTAGGAGAACAGTTTTACTGTGTAATCTGTAGAATGGAATGCATTTAAAATGTTGTTATTTTTTATATCGTTGGTATTTTACTGACAATATTTTTATTGACGAGATACAAAATCCATTAAAGCAAATTTCTTTTATGCATCAATATTTAAATATGATCATATTTATATCCTACAATATTTAAATTGTGAACTTAACTTTTTTTTTCTCATTTGCCCATTTTAGTATTCCTTAGACTAAATGATTAAAATTTTCAATTAAACCTGAATCTCTATCCATTATAAAACAAAAATAATTTTTAATAATTTTGCTATTCTGAGTAACTATTTGATACCATATGCATATTTTGACCATTCCTTTTATTTATTCTTGTCTAGACACTTAAATTATGCTATCTGTGTTGTAGAATTATTAATATTTAGTTATGATCTTTCTTTTTCGTCTAGACATTTTGAATCTAATAAATTTTGACAAATTCTTAATTGTGTGCCTTTGTTTAAGTAAATATTCAGAATTTCTCTAAACACACTGGACCTTTATTGTAATTCGATTTACTCCTTCGAGGAACTGCTGAAATTTAGTTATTCATAACGTCCTTGTAATGTACAATGTCTCGTCTTCAGAGCGGTAATGAATTTAATTTACTTCGAGCACAACGCTGTGAAATTTCCGAAGCTCTTCAAAACATGCTAACTGGAATTTTAATTCGTGATGACATACGGTTTTAAAGAAACTTGGACAGTTTAGAAGTCTGTTATGGGAAGTTCGCGAGCTCTCCTTTATCCTAAAAGTCTAATCAACTAGACTTACAGAACTCCGGAGGATATTCTAGAGGGAGATTAAATTCATGGCTGACTCCAGTTTAGATTCATTCAACTGAAACGACTGTGCAGTTCAATCGGAAAGTTCCCTTATTCGACTTTTCCCAAAAGTTAGGAGTGTTGTATCATGAATGTTTTAAAATAAATTCCTTGTATAATATGGTGCAAGTTGGTTATAATCCTTATATAATACGTATTGATTATAATCCGTTTATTATAGCTAACATGTACCATCTGCAATAAACCTGTATTTACATCAAAACAATGTATATTTATTATAATCTTCTGTGACTCATATGACACCAACTCATTTTGAAATTACCATCTAGTTAAAGGCAGTAAAAATTCATTAATTGTTTGAATGGGGTAGGGGAAGAAACATCTGTAGTTTTTCAATCTCGAAACCGAAGTCGAAACAAACCCCTTCCCGAAATTAGCTCCGTTGTTTGCTTGTGTTTTATTTCGGATTGATTGTTATTCTTTGATACGGCGTGATTTTGAGTTTAACAAAGAGTGGTCATTAAAAAAAAAGTTCTTTACTCAATTTAAACAGTGTTATTCAAAGTAATTTCTTATGTAATCAAACGTTGTTTATTGTTTAATAATAATTTTATTTGAGAATGTTTTAAATAGTCGTGTTTTAGAAAAATGCTTATATTTGGTAAGTTTCAAAGTAATTACTTATTATTATTTTTTTTTAATTTTGTCCTTATAATTTGTTTATTTTTAGTATAGATATGCTCATTTTGTAAAATCCCTATTTAACTTCAAGTCGCTTATACCAAAAGGCTCCCAAATTTTCATTCTCCAAAGTTAGTACCTTTATTTGCACTATTATAAAAGCAGCTTGCACTATAATATCCCCTAAGTGTGGACCATAGAGTAGTAATAAAATAGAGGGATAATCGAACTTAACTATTACTTTCTATCCTCAGGAGTCACGTAATGACTTGTAACTTGTAAAACGTGGTTCTTGGGGTTTTTGGCATGCATTAATAGCATTAATTGATTTTTCAAATCTTTAATTGAAACAGAAAATTTAATGATTTATAATTATAACTGGTCATTTGAAGATGATTTAATATAATTGATATAAGGATGTTTGACATAATCCAATTTTTTAAGCAATTCTCATCTACTTATACACGGTTCTTTTGCCATAACCGGATAACTGCCTGTTTGAACTCAAACTGTTTACCCAAGGATTAAACCAATATACTTAATGTACCATTAGCAAATCATTCCAATTTGAATGAATAAAGGATTTAAACAGATTTATCCAACGAAACAAATAATGCACATTTAACAGAAAATCCAATAAGTTTAAGATCATTTCTAAAATTAAATATGTATGTTGAAGATAATGTGACATACATGCTGAATAAGCTTTAAAAATTTTTAAAAACACTTTGAAACGCAATGAATATTCTTCTTGAATTATTTTTGGTAGAACCTGGGGGGAAAATGGGGAGGTTTATTTATACTTTGGAAGGATACAGTGAATATAGATAGGCAAAGTGAAAACGTTTCCGTGTTCTGCAGGCTGATAGAAAAATGAAGAAAGGTAACATCATACATTATTTAACTGTTTTATGCCTGATGCGGATTAATTCAATTGATGATCATTTATTGAAACATAATGCAGTAGAAAATCATAAAGTTACTTCTCAAAAAATTGATATTGTTTGAATATTTTAGTTTTAGATTTCGGTATTTGTCTAAAGTGCGTAATGACGAACTATAAAAAGTAAATTCAGCAGGTCATTAACATATTTAAATTTCATTATGAGTTTTTATTTACGATTATCATCTTCTAGTATTCCATTAATGTACATCTGTGTCCAACCTTTTATGTGTTTCATTTCTTTTTACTTCATGATGATTTAATTTTTGTATTCTTCGCTTCTCATTAAAAATAAAAAATAAAATATCTTAATTCATAATACGGTCATTAAATACTGCAAAAGAATATTTATAGTTGGCTGTACTGTTGTGTTCATTATATATCATGTTTTCGAATGAAATAAATTGATATTTTAACTTGGCGTAAAAAAAAAAAAAAGTATTAGAAAATAAGGATTCAGATAAATTTTCTTTCGAGAAAATATTAAAATATAAATTATTTAATTAATTAATTTTGATAATTTTTTTACATTGCACATAAAATTATCAAAATTGTAATTAAAATATTAGAGAAAAAAAGGGTGTTTTTCAGAACATTTTATGTAATATTTTTCCCAAAAATGATTAAAAATTTAAAATAAAGAAGGGAATGTTTTCTTATGGTTCATGCAAAATGAAACAAAATAATAATTCTTGTATCTATTTTTCTTTAGTAAGCAACTAGTTAAATAAATTTATATCTCTACTAGAAGAATTTCAGCCTTTTTTGAAGTTTTTAAAAATTAATTCGTATTAGGCTTACTTTAAATTAGCCAAGAGGAGATGCAGTGACAACTCTAGTACGAAAACTTACGGGAGATGTTTGCATTTACTTCCTTTTCCTTTAGAGTAGGGGAAAGCAGTTTATTTTACTACTGTGCCCAAAAAGTAAGACCAATATTTTTTTTTTCAAAAACTCTTTATTTGTTATTCAAATTTATTTCATCGCCTTCAAAGTAATCCCCTCCGGACATAATTCACTTATGCCCAATTTCTTCCAATCCTCAATGTATGCTAAAAAGTCATTGGCAGGGATGGTCTTCAGAGCGCACGGCGATTCACATTGAATCTCTTCAATCGACTGAAAACAATGTCCGCAGAGCAGTCTTTCGAGTTTAGGGAATAGCCAAGAGTATCATGGTGCGAATATGGTGGTTGTGGAACGATATGGGTTTCATTTTCGGCGAAAAAGTCAAGAAGAATCAAAGCAGTAAAGGCTGGCGCATTCAGTGTTTTCGGTACAAATCCAGATATGACGCGCTTGAGGCCCAAAATGGAATTGACCGTTCCTTTTGAAATTCCAACATCATCATCGGCAAGGTTTCCAATTGGAAATCGAAGGTTTGCAAGCACAAATCTTCAATTTTTTTGGACGTGAGCTTCGTCGGTTGAGGTTGATGGCTGAGGCTGTTCGTCTTCAACGCGTTCTCTGAATTCTTTGAACTGTTTAGGAATATAGGAATGCTCACCGAATGCTTTCTGCAACATTCTATACATTTCTGCAAAAGAAATTGAATACAAGTTCTTTGCTCAATTAATTCAGATATTTCAAAAATTGCCGGAATCAGTTTTAGTCTCTCACAAAGCCAAGCCTAACTGGAACACTAATGTATATATTGGTGTCAATTTTCACACAGATGTCAAGAATTGTGGCAGCAACCTGAAAAAAAATTGAAATTCCAAAAGCCCTGGGAATTTTAAATTGACAATTTTTCTTACTTTTTGACACAGTAGTATTACTACTCTAGTATTTGAACTTGTGAACATATTTCTTATGACTTAAGGACACATTACCCCCACCCACCCAGAGGGCACACCTGCCAACAATTAAGCAAAAGAATTTTTTAAAGAATTAATACTTTCCTTCTTAAAATTCAAAGGAAAACTTTACAACCTAATGGTGTATCTTGACCATCTCCATCAACAGATCACTTACAAAATAATATTTGATTATTAGAGAATAAATTTCTGATTCTATGTGTCACATATCGAAATCTAATGATAAGCATAATTAAAATAGTTTTCAATTCGTTTACTCGTAATTACATAAACTTTATTCGATTTATGTTTTTTAAATAAACACCAAAAGTTTCTACGCTTGATACTTCAAATTGAAGCATATCATTCTACAGAACATTCTTTAGTTGTATCAAATTCAATGTATATTAGATTTTAATCCGATTAAGTTTAAATTCTATTCCCGTTTCCAAAACAAATAATGTAAAGATACTGCTTTCTACTTTTCATTAAAATCTTAATTTCTTTATTGAAACCTAAGAAACGGATTTGTAATAGATGTAATCCATTAAGGGTTTTGGACATTTATTATCAGTGGAATAAATTTCATATTTTCAATAATATATTTTATTTATTAATATTTAAATTCAAACCATTTTCAATGTTTCCAATCTAAAATATGTTATTATTTAAAATAATGTTATTTAAAATAAACATTTGTTTATTTAAAAAAGAATTAATTTCATATAAATAGTTTTAAAAATATTTAGTATATTAAAATATTTAGTTTTAAAATATTTTTGTTTATTTGTGCAATTAAATTTTAAAATATTAGTGTTTATCAATTTTACAGAGAAATTAAGAGTAATGAAAAGTTGTAGAAAATATCAATCGTTTACAAAATTCACCTAAACACCACATTGAATATTATTATCCTAAATTAATAAATCACGATTCTTTACTTTTAAATGCCCTCCCTGTCAACTACTCAAAACCCAGAGTGATAATGAATTATAAATATCAAAGATATTTTAATACATAAACAACATAAACAACATGAAGAAAATTATGAAATTCGCTGAAATGACAATTACTTTCAACATGCTAAACCTGAAAAGTCAGTATTTTTTTGACACCATGTGATCTGCAATCTACTATACGTATAAACATTGTAATAAAAAATGTTTGACATATGTCACCTATTGCCCCTTCCACGAGTAGCCTAGGTTCATCAAATGCAACCACGGATGACTTCTACTGTAAAAGTAGTTGCGTGGTCATTGATCAGATGTGTTCAGTGAACGGCAAATCTAATAGTGAATGGTATGGGTAATAAAATTGGTGAGCATTAAACAATTATTGATAAATACGATTTACATTCAGTTTCAAATCGTTCTATTAAAATATTAATAATCTACAGTAATTATTTTATGAATATTTTAATTAAAAAATTTATGTACATAAGTTTCTAAATAGATATTTAATTATAAATATGCACATAAATTAAAAAATCTTAACTATATATCTAAATACATTTTATTTACTTAAACATAACTTTTATTATTCAGTAGTTTAATTTATTTTAAGTACAGCGATGAAATTTAATTCTAAAATAACAAAATAGCTTAATAGGAAGTATTTCATGAAAAATAAATTATTTTTTATTTAACTCTGTATGAAACATTTTAAATACTTGTTACTATAGAACAAGTAATTAAATACAAAATATTAAAAGAGAAAAAAAATTTGAAACTTCCAGATATGCAAAAGGAAAATATTCAATCAATAAAGATATCGTTTTTCAATTTGTTCAGGAAATAGAATTTTTTTAATATATTAAAAAAGTCACAGTTTTCTATTAAAAGGTATATTAAATCTGTAAAAACTAAAAATCATAGTATTTGCTAAATCTTTACCTTCCAATAAAAACGTTTTTGCTTCAAAATCCTGTTGAATTTTTTTTTATAATTAAACAAATATTTTAATAAATATCGATATATTTTAATTCCAAGATGATAAAAGATATCAAATTAAAAAACCAAACTAAATTATAAATTGATAATATTTAGTTTATTTCTTTAAACATAGAAAAAAATTATAATTTTTTTTTTTGAATATAACTTATTCACTGTGAATTTTTTGAATAAAAACTTTGAAAGAAATGATACTCAAATAATTTTTAACATACAAGATTTTTAATTATTAATACAAATTTTAAAAGGTAATCATTTTGGTGTTACATTTCTTAATATTTGTTTTTATATGAAAACCAATTTTATGTATGTATATTTTCAAAAGCAAACTTTTTTAAAAGAGATAAATATATATTCAAATTAGTTTCTTGTTCAACAATTGTTTTAAAATTTATTAATATTTATAAATTATTATTCACTTATTTTACTATTATTTAGCTGATGGCAAATTTATTCATTTTCTAATGTATTAAAAAAATTATATTTATTTATTTATTGCATGAAATCAACCTAAAATTAAGCAATTATTCAAATATGCTAGGTAGAGATAAATTAAATTTACTTTGACATAATTTTAATAGGAAAAAAATTAGGATTACTTCAGAAAAAAGTTAGTAAGATTTAATGTAGAAAATGTAATTAATAACTTTCTTACAGCACTATTTTCTTTGTATAATATATCTTTTTTTACATTTATTTCAACAATTAAATCCTCTGTAATATTTTCATTAAAATCTTCATATTTTTCAAAATGTTTATTTTAAAATCCCCATAATGTTCCAATTTTTTATCTTCTGCCTTCGATCTAAAATTACTCAAATAATCTTTTCTTTTTTAACAAAAAGAGTAAAATTCCTACTCTAAAAAATGTCCTTGGTTTTAATAGCAAATTAACTGCAAGTTAAAATAAGAATAAAGTCCTAAACAATAAAAGTATATATATATATATATACATTATGATGATATTTCTTAAAGTTATTTTATTTTTACTATTCTACTTTTTATTATATATTATCTTTTATAATTATCTCATTCGTATGTAACATATTGTTTATAATACTTGAGTTTTAACCACAGAAATGTGATAAAGAAATAAAATATTAAGATAATTTAATTATGAAACTAAATAATAGAAATACCAAAATAATACTTCCCAAAGAAGGATGAAATAAATTCATTCCATAAGCATTATATGTTAATATAACCTTTCCCTTTAACTATTTTATGCTTTATTAATTTCAATTGACTTGTTTTATCAATAAGAATTATTAGAAAATACCTTTTAATATAATCGTCTCTTAATTATTTCCTGCTGATCAATTTCTTCGACTTCAAACTAATGAAAATGGTAAAAATGAAATTATGAATAATTATTGTATTAGAAATACAAAATTAAAATATTAGTATTATATATTATTATAATTAAGTATTAGGAATAAACATTATATAGTTTGTAATTGTCCTTGAGAATTAATTATTTAAAGTGGTACCTAATTGAACGTTAGTTACAGTTAGTTATAGTTGAACTAATAGTTATTTAAATGTGTTTAAATCTCTTGAAATAATGTTTATATAAATTTTTCTTAAGTTTTAAAATTTGCTAGGATTGAGAGGATATATATTATGAATTAGGTCTCCAAAATATGTATCAAAATCCTTTGCTCAGACAGTGAAACAGGAAACATTTGCATCAATTATCAGCTTCATATTAAATACAATTTCCTATTAATTAGCATTTAAGAATTATTTATTCTTGATAATTTGTAAATTTTTCGAGGAAAATAAGGTGGGTAAGTAAGTTATCATTTGTAAACACATAAATATAATTGTTATAATTATTTTTATATGGAATATCATATAGATAATTATAATGATATTATAAGAATGTTATTAAAGATGGCATAAGAACACCATACTTAAAATGTCTCTAATTAAAATATTTTTTTTTCATACATTCATCTAATTTGACGTGAAATAATGTTTATAATTCTTAAATTTTCTATGTAAAAATCAGAATATATTTTAATTTAAGGTATATTTTTTATATTGTTAGTTTACATGATTTTTTTTAAATTTTATACTACCTTTATTTGAAGGATTACTAATAGATATGACAGTAATTATAAAATAATTCATATCATACTTGAAGTATAAATGTTAATATAATACAGGAAAAAGCAAATAATAATTCCAGTTACAGAATGAATTTCTTTCCCTTTCTAATTAATGGCTTTTTGCATCGATTTTCTTGACAATGAAGGTATGTCAAATTAGCAACGAAATGATTAATGTCCATTGCAGATAAAAAATAAAGTAATGCATACATATATATATAGTAAATTGGAAAATAATTATTAGTTTTAAGTTTAATTTTTAAAATGTAGTATTGCAAATAATAATATTATGGAGACGAACATCATGAAAATCGATTGGAATTTGTATCAGAAAAAATATATATATAAATTAGATTAAATAAAATATTTTGTTAAGGATCAATATCATTAGTTGTCTAAACATTAAATAAAGTTCTTTCGAATTTAATTAATTTTCTGAATATACATCTCTTGTTATTTATTTGGTGTTGATTGGTTTGAAATTTTGATTTTTATAAGAAGTGAATGAATCAAAAAAATCTTATGAATCAGAAAAACATTGATTTTAAAAGTAAGTTATAGATAGTTCAATAACTATTCTAAGCATATTGTAAAACATTTTAAGAAGCAAATAAACTTATTAATTTATTTTGGTGATTTATATTCTCCAATTATAGAAAGTAATTCAGATATTTTGAAAAATTCCCCAATACAACCTAATTATAGAACATGCAGTTAATAAGGGCAAAAGTTCACATTCTCTTGTCGCAGAAGAATATCTATGAAATCCCGAGTGCAATGTAGATCTACCTTCTCATGGTGCAATCCGTACAATGTCTGATAGGATATAATAATCTACAAACACGGCCTTCAGCTGGCTCTCAGTGTGAGTTTCTTAGAGTTCTGTAGTGGAACGCAAGTGGTCCCGTTATCATTGATGGTATTGCTATGATTTTTCTGTAGACACGATTGTCTCAGCAAGCACCTTTACAGAATTATACTGACTCTTAAACCTATCTGTCACCTACCATCAGAATGGATATGTCGCATCTTGCTTCCTATTCTGTACTGAACCTGTTTCTTTATGGAAGCGTTATTGGATTGCCAAACTTAAAATGAGTGATTAACTAATGGCATTAGATTCCATCTTATTCTTTGTAATTTTTAATGATATCTGTTTTTCTGTAAATTTGACATTGGAAATAAAAAACATCTATGAACTGCTATGGAAAGGTCACTCGCTCACATAGTAAATATTTCAAACACACGTTTTCTAAATTTTAATAAAGAACAAATCCCATTATTGAAAATAAAAATTGCTGGATCTAAATTTTATTTTGAAAGTAGTACATTTTAGATGTCTAGACTTCAAATTATTCTTTTTATACATAATGCATAAAATTAATTTTCTAATTTTTTATATTAAAGTTTTAAAAAATAACAAAGTTAATTAGCACGAAACTTGGCTCTGAAAATTAGCTCCATAAAGGTTATTTTGACTTCAAAACTATTTTGGCGTCTCTAAAAAAAGATTTATTCGAATCGTAAATTATCATAAATTGGACCATAAAAACATAGAAGGTAGCACAAAAATCCTCTCTTTTAGATTAATGAGCATGGCTACTGCCTTACGACTCTGGGGTGGTAAAACAAGCAGAGGGAAAAGCAAAATTACATACTTTTTCGTCGCTCCCAGAAAGATTTGTAATTTTTTTTTTCCGAATTTATGTCCAAGACAAATATTAACTAGCTCATTAAGGCGTAATTAGACATTTAACCAAATTATAGAGATCTCGAAGGCGAATGGTGAAGTTTGTTGGTCGAAAGTTCGTTATTCCTGCTTACGATGCTTGCTGCCTTTTTTTTTTTTTTTTTTTAATTTTTATTTTGCTTTTTGCGTCTTTACTTAAGCCAGGATTTGAGGTAACGGTGCAAGTTGTAAAAATCGCATTCCTTCTTTGCGTAAGTGTGTCTTACAGTTTAATGATTTTTAAAAAGTGGCCATTTTCCAAATGTTTTGAGGAGAGACTCGTTATTTTTAGAGAAATGCTTATATCAGACTTTTCAATCGATCTTCTTTTTAGTAGTTATAAAAGTTAACACGGCCCCATCTATGAAAGCAATGGCGATTTTATGTTTGAATCCAGGATTATTCTGAATGTGAAGTTCTGCATCGAAGTTACTTTCCTGATGATATTCTCTACATTAAAGAAAATGACATATTTAAATGTTGCCTTTTTTTGCCACTTAATTTATAAAATACTAAACTATACAAAGATATTTAAAATGTAAGCTAAATTCATTTTAAATTTGAAAATTAAAGCCTTTTTTAATAATGTTCATTACATTCATTCCACTCTGCTGCATATTATAAAAGAAAATTATATTATCAAATTAAATTATTTTATCTATATTATATTTCGTACATATAATGCAATCAAAATAATAATCATTTGGAATTGAAAACAGTTGTTTTTTTAATCAGTTAAGTTTACAATCATCTATAAACGGTGTTCAACCGTATGTACAATGACTTCAAATATATTTATCCGTCCATATATCTATATCTATCTATGTATCTGAGTATATATTTATATATATATATATGAATATATATATATATATCTATGTATCTAAGTATATATATATATATATATCTATATATATATTAACTATTAATAACGAAAAGTTTTAATTTCTAATTTGTTTAATCTTAGAGCCATTTGGTTGAACTATCATATTGCATCTTGATTTCAAAGATAAGAGTTTTCCATTGAAGATCAAGATTTATCTTATTGTGGTCCTCCACCACAATGTTATTGTTTGTCCACCTAGGACATTTCAATTTCATTCCAATGTCCTAGGATGCTTCTTATTCAGAGCTTGATTTAAGTGTCCAAATGCACAGTACATCATATATGACACGCCACTGAAGTTCGCTGTGATGCATTGCATTGGTACAGACTCAATTCCACTTTTCTTTTTTCCAAAAGTAGATTTAGAGGTATAACTAGGTACACTTATCTTGTGGCAGCTTATTTGCGTAAAGTGACTGTATGACTCCGATGGAAATAATTGTTAAAAATATATTTCTCATAGTAATCCGAAATTGGAAAATTTTTAATTGGAAATTTAAATTGTGATTTTTTTTTCAACTTTCTTTATTTGAAGTGTTTCTTATAAGGGAATCCATTACAAATCATGAAACCTTTAACGAAATTTCATTGTTTTTTTTCTAAACCAATATTTTGTAGTATTTTCTCCTCTTTTTAGATAAAAATCAAGCATTTCTACTTTAATCGCATAACAACAAAAACAAAACAAAAAAAGTACCAAAAGTTTTTGATATACATTGTACATGTATCATTTTGAACTTTTCTACGCTAGAATATATTTTTAATTATTCTACTTACGTCTGGAAACTAAATATATTCTATTTAAATTTCGTTTTTAACATACATATTAAACGATTTTTTTTTGCTAGTGTCTAAATAAATCTTAAATTAATGAAATTAAATAAATCTACATTAAATAAATAGATAACTCAATGAAATTAAATTATTAAATCCCAGAACTGGTGTTTTTGGTTCTTAACGCACTTGGTAGACATCTAGACCAAGCCAACGAATCCCTATGAACTCGTGGTTGAAGGGAAAGGAGGCAGCTTCTGCTGGGGTGAAGCACCCGTAGATAGAGGCCTGACTCGACTCCTTGAAGCTCTACAGGCATATGAGACCGGGATCTACGGCTTAAAGTGGATTCCGAATCATTACAATCATCCATGACACCGCCGGGTCACCAAGTCGAAACCTGTGGCACTGTGCACTAGTCACTCGGCTATCAGGGCCGTTATAAATATAAAGCACTTCAGTGCTTGCACAAATGTTTTTGTATTGTGAATTATGTTATAATGGCATTGTTATACAGTTTATGTGTAACAAACACAGTTGTGGTTTTCATTGAGCAAAACTGTCGCAATTCTAGCTCATTCCCTACCAGTTTACCTTTAACTTTTGCTGATGTGTCTTGTATTATATATATGTGTGTGTGTGTGTGTGTGTGTGTGTATATATATAATTGGGACCGATCACTAAACACTTGGCCTTATCATAATGGACCTAGATGCAAAAAAAAAAAAAAAGTAAATGGTGATAATGCTGTTAAAAATCATTAAAAGTTTTCAATCAATTTAATTCTAACTTTCGTATGTAAAAAGCATATTTACAACAATATTCAAAATTTTGGGTATTTCCTAGCACTTCTATGTACAGAGGTTTCTTTTACCAGAAAATATAAAAGTTCAATCAATATAGAGAGGGTTCGAGCTATTTAATAGAACGCCTTTTGGATAAGCATTTAAAATTTACGCTTTTTTCGTCGGTTGCCAGCTTATTAGGATCCACGTTTTACCGATAAACATGGGGAGATTTAGGATCCTACATTACTGGAAAAAGTTTCTTTAAATATTTATGGTGTATTTATATTTTTTGGGGGAACACCGTGTGCGTAAAAATAGAATGAAGTCCATTCCGTATTGTAAATGCATACTGAATAAAACATTGGTGGATCAAAAGCAACGAATACGTTTGCCTCTCTGATTTATGGAACTGGCTCCCTTTGTTTCTGCAGGGGGATGGTTTGCAAATTTATGGGAACACTGTTTTCCATCTCTGCAGAACCCGAGAAAGATATGTACATGTTGCAGTCCGTACCATGTTTTTTAAAATGAAATATTATATTAAATGAAATTTCAGCTTGTTCTATGAATTACGTGAGATATTGTTTGACTGTAGAATAAATTCATTCATTCATATTTGACCAGTTTAGATTATGAAATAGTCAGTTGCAGTTAGAATATTTTAAAAAATAGCAAACAAAAATTATATTAGTTATTGCTGGTTTATCAACTGAAAATATGAAAAAAGGGCCTTTATGTAACTAAAATTATTAAAATTTTTTTAAAAATTTAGATCTATACAGAAATTGGTTCATTATATATATATATACATATATGTATACAATATTTAAAAAAATTTTTGGTATAAATCTTCTTATATTTTATAAAAAATATATTTTTGCAATGCGTATTCAGGCTTACGAAATATTTTGAAGAACTCTGATGCTCCAATTATATTTTATGTGCTTTCATATATAAATCTTGTGCTAGGTTGCTTTCTACTTTTAAATAATTTTTTCCTCACATAAAATGAATAGAATCTATAAGCAGCATTTTTCAACTTACAAAAATTGCAATATAATTAAAAATGCCCTTTTGTATATTTTTTTTGTTATCGTTTAAATTTATTAAAATTATTTATTAATTTTTTATTATTTGAAATATTATAATTAATACTATGTATTTCAGGAAAAAAATTAAATTATATATGCACATTTTGTGTTAGTTCCAATCAAATTCAAAATTATCAGATGAAACTGGGTTGTTCAATGCCTCAAATATTCATTATTGTAAACATATTGCAATAATAAACATTTTTATTTGTTGTATACATGTTTGTGAAATTAAAATTTTTAAAAAAAAAGGTTTATTAAAATAGATTCGAGGGAAAAAATCGAAATCGATTACAATGAGTATAAATTTTAATCTATTCAACGTGTTTTATTTGTTATAAACTATTCTTCCATTTATCAAAATTGCAATATTAAAAATAACCAGGAAAATTATTCTAGGTAAATAAACATTAAAGTATATATATTTATTATATAAAGAAAATATATTTATCATCTACAAACAACAATAAATTTGTAGAACATAGAAATGACTTGATGACTGGAAAAATATGTGTATTGCAAGAAAAAATAATAAAACAGAAAGTTATAAATTAGTAAATAACAACTTAAACTACAAGAGATAAATTTATGAAAATATAATTAACAGCAAATAAATTTAGCTTACTATAAAATGCATGAGAAAAAATTTGCATCACAAAGCAAGAATTTTCCTTTCGAGTATTTTTAAACTTTATTCTCTTATAAAGTACTTAGAGAGTTTCCTGACATTTAAATTTCTTTTAAAGTTCCTAAATAATAAATATATTTAAACATATCACTGATTTTGCCCTTTATATTTATCTCATCATTATCTAATATTTTCTAAACTAAAATATATATAAAGAAATATACATATATAAAGAAATAGAGAGAGAGAGTAACCAATATTTGTATATGAATATAAGCGATCGTATAAACCTATCAAGAGATGATAGAAAATAAAATAAAATTTAGATAAATATAAAATATAAAACGTAAGGAGTTTAATATAATAAGCTAATGTAGGATTAAAAGACAATGTCCATGCTAATCATCTTCGAAATTTTAAAGCAACCATAATATGCAAGATTTGGGAATTTAAATTCAAGTAAATATCACGTTTTCTCCTAAGAATAAAATATGAATAATGTTTTAAATAATTTCCTGTTTATGTACTTCTAAAAATCAATTTCAATGTTTGAATGCCACTTTTTTTTAAAGCTTAACTAAGATATTAGATACCCCAGCGCATGCATATTTATGAATAAACTAGAAAATCGCGTAAGATGGGGAAAATGTATAAATTAAATTCTAAGGAAAGCGAAAAGGGATAAAATGTTTAAGGATGCATACTTATTATATATTAGTTGATTTAATTTTTTATTTCGTTTCAGTTTGAACCAGTTTTTGTAACATTTAATAAATTTAATTTGAACATCATTGGAGTATTTCAATATTTATACTTACATATTATATTTTATATTCATGAAATACGGAGCAATGAACTAAATTGTATAATAAAGTATTATTGTATTATTGTAAGTAGTAATCAATTGTAAATATTTTTTTAGTTATTTAAATACTTCAATTTATTTTGTTTCAGAAGAAAACTTAAGAAATTAAAAGATTTTTTTTTGTTCCAAAATTTATTTAAATGACAACTATTCATTATTTACAACTATCAAATAACAAACTCAAGATCAACTCTGTTTGTAATTGAAATATTAATATTTTCAATGATATATTTTATTCCAATTTGGCTTTAATCAAGGCGTTTCGTTAAACAGTAAAATAACCTTCAAATATTCTTTTTTGTGATGAAATTAAATAAATTTTAAAATTATATGTGTTCAAATGTATTATTTTAAATACATTTGTACACATATAATTATTATAACAATTTTCAATACATATATATTATCAATTTTATTAATAATATCAATCATTAATGCAATTATAATATCAATTATTAATACAATTATAGAAAACATGATATTCTCTGCTCCATAAGAAATAAATCTCAAATTTATAAAACGATGTATAATGCCTAGAATCTATCAAAATCTTTTAAATGTTTAAAACAAATATGAGCTTTCAAACTAAATGGAACGATATGGATTTTTTTTTTAATTTTATAAGTTTAATTTAGTTTATACATTTCACGAGAATGCATAAATTATAAAATTATATATTATTTTTTATATTTTAATGAGTTAAATGATTAATATGTTCAATTTTTAAATTTATGCACATTGCTTTCGTATTCAATATTTATAAAAAAAATTTATTTTAATGAATTAAACAAATTTTTTTTTGCGTTTTTCAGTTAACAATAAAATAAGTACGACTAATTGTCAGATTTTTAAAAAAATAAATGAAAATTAATAATATAATATTATTAAATTTATTTGAAATTTTGAATAAAATGTCTATTAAAACTATGATACAAATTAATCTTTTAATAATATAATGTCCTTTTTTTGCTTTGAAAATATAACCCTATTCAATTTTCTCCCGAAATGATTATTTGAAACAATGTGATGAAAATGTATGCATTAATGGAAAAAAAAAATAATAGAGATAATTAAAAAATACTCTAGTGCTTATATTGTGATTACTAAACAAAATCTCAGTTCTAGTGCCTCATTTAGTCAAAACTGTTACCTTCTCTAATTGAGTACCACTTCAATTAAAACTTAGGTTAAATATTTCTAATGCTAACGACAAATATTTGAAAAAAATACCTGACAACAGGAAAAAAATACATATCTTTCAAGAGTGCCGTAGATACTAGTGTTCTCAAGCAATTCATGTGTTGCTATTGTTTAGAAAACAAAGAGCTCATTATTCCTTTTGAAAGAAAGAAATTAACATAGTTTATCTTCATTAATATCTTTATTTCTCTTGTTTTAGAGACATAAAGAGACTGACTGAAATATGGTATAGGGTGTTGTAAATAAGAATAAGAAAATAACAGAAAAATTAACAACTTCAATTTTTTTGAGATTTTTTGTATCTTTTATTTAAGATTTTGTAAGAGTTTGTTCCATTCAGAAACATTGTTAAATATTTAAAAATATTTTCTTTTTTTCCGCTTAGATACTTGAAAATAATGAATTGGCCTAATTTCCCAAAACAATGAAGAAAATAAATATGTTTTTTTAAAGTTATGTTTTATTCTTTAAAATCATTTTCCACTTGTCGAGCAGATTGATTGCTTCACACAGGGTGGCATGAAATATCTGCAAGTCACATCCATAAAAAGAAAGAATTGTCTTCTTGAAGTCTTTGTTAATGATAAATAGTAGACATTCTGGTTACATATATGAAAAACATGACGATTCGGACTACAGAGTAGCATGATATTTAAGTGCATGCCAATGAACTGTTTTATGTGACTCAAGTTAAGAAGGTAAGATATAACATTCTTCTGCAAGCAACCATAGTACGGATTTCTATATATCTATCTATCTATATATATATATATATACTGCATATCAAAGTTAGAAAATAATAATAGAAAAAGCATGACGACTAGGACTACAGAGAAGCATGATATTTAAAATATCAAAGTAAACACGAACCACGCTCAAACTCCCCCGCAAGCAAGAAGCTCTGATAAGCCGGATTTACTTAAATAGTTACTAGATAAGGAAGTAAAATATAATTTTACACACGATTTGTTAATTTTTTTCGTTCTGAATGTATTATGATGTACACTTCCATTAATTTCATGAACGTGAGAAGTAAAACAGCTCATTTGAAGAAGTTCTTAATACTTGTTTGTGTTTGCAAGGTAAAAAAAAAAGTTTATTGCTAAATTATTACGCCTTTGCATATCATCAGTATTACGGTCAGTTGACGGTCATTCCGATGATATCTGGTACTGTATACCAGCAGGAGCCTTTTAATTTCAACTTTATAACGCCTGAAAAGATTCCATTTTATTGAAAAAAGGAACAAACATGTTACAAAATGCAATAAAAAGTTTGAAACATACTGTAGGCCAACTGAAAAAGAAAAATATAATCCTTTTTTTGTTCTGTAACACGAGTAAAGTAGAAATTCGGTTAAGAAAAAAGGTAAAAATGGTATAATAAAACTGTACTGGTAAAATAATTACTGTTTAATTTACAAACATCGGTAAAGATGATTTTTCTGATAACAATATTAATATACATAATTAGCAACAAATATTTAATTGTAATTTAACTCGCTATTTAGACGTAACGATTTATAATTTATTACAAATAAGCCAAAGTACGCAAATTTTATAAGTTTGTTATTGTTAAGTGTGCATTATATTATTAATATCCTTGCAAAATAAGAATAAAATGATTATTTTTGTCAACTTATTTTAGAACAGCAAAATATCTGAATTTCATAAAACCAGTCACGCAGAAAAAACTGACGTACGTCGACTCTTACAGAAAAAAAAAACATACTATGTATGTAAAAACAAAAATGGTGAAAAAAAAGTTATTATAAAATATTTAAACAATTTAATTAAAATTAAAATTAAGAGCATGAAAAATGTGAAGTGTTTTTGTATATAACAAGATTTTATTTTTTGTTTTTTACAGGCTGAATTTGGTTCCATAAAAATTACTCTCCATTAATTAAAAATAAAATTTTTTGTAAATTCTTTTACTGAAGAATTTAAGAATTGGAAAGAGGTAAATATTTTAAGATAATGGATATTTTATTGAATGTTCATTTAAAACAACTCATTAATTTATTATGCGACAAAAATTTGGTAAAATTTGTATTTTTAAAAATTCCTCTAAGTACTTTGTTAAAAAGCTTTTTAAAAAATAAAAATAGCTTATTTGCTTTCGTAGAATAGATTTATTCTGCAGTCTGTAGAATGGAAGGTAATTAAAATAATAGTACTTTTTGTATCGTTCATATTACACTAGTACTATTTATTTCAGAGATACAAGATTCATTAATAACAAATTTCTTTCATGTATCAATATTTAAATGTGTTCTTATTTATATGACACGATATGTAAATTGTGGACTTCTTTTCTCATTTAATCCTTTTGTTATTCCTTAAGTTCAATGCTTAAAATTTACAATTAAACCTGAATATATATCCATTATAAAATTAAAAGATTTTGCAATAATTTTCACATTCTAAGTAACTATTTGATACCGCATGCATATTTTGACCATTCCTTTTATTTATTCCTGTCTAGACACTTACATTATGCTATCTGTGTTGCAGAATTATTAATATTTACTTATGATCTTTCTTTTTCGTCTAGACATTTTGAGTCTAATAAATTTAGACAAATTCTGAATTGTTTGCCTTTGTTTAAGTAAAGATTCAGAATTTCTCCGAACACACTGGGCCTTTATTGTAATTCGATTTATTCCTTCGAGTAAAATTAGTTATTCATAACATCCTTGTAATGCACAATGTCTCGTCTTCAGAGCGGTAATGAATTTAATTTACTTCGAACACAACTCTGTGAAATTTCTGAAGCTCTTCAAAACATGCAAACTGGGATTTTAATTCCTGATGACATGAAAAATCATGTCATCAGGAATTCAGGGTTTCAAAGAAACTTGGGCAGTTTAGAAGTCTTTTATGGGAAGTTCGCGAGTCCTCCTTTATCCTAAAAGTCAAGTCAACTCGACTTACAAAACTCCGGAGGATATTCTGGAGGGAGATTAAATTCATGGCTGACTCCAGTTTAGATTCATTCAACTGAAACGCGTATGCAGTTGAATCGGAAAGTTCCCTTATTCGACTTTTCCCAAAAGTTAGGAGTGTTGTATCATGAATGTTGCGAAATAAATTCCTTGTATAATATGGTGCGTGTTGGTTATAATCCTTATATAATACATATTGATTATAAACCGTTTATTATATCCAATATGTACCAACATATGTACTATATTTACATCAAAACATTGTTTATTTATTGACATCTTCTACGACACATAATATAAACTCATTTTGAATTTACCAAATAAGTAAGGAAGTCAAAATTATATTTTAATTATTTAGTGCTGTCAAAGCTTTATTTACTAATTATGTATTTGGTGTGGCATCTATTTTCATCCTGCAATTTTAACTTGGCTTAAGAACTCCGAAGGATATTCTAGAGGGAGATACCAACAAGTACCATCTGCAATAATACTTGCATTGACATAAAAACCTTGTTTATTTATTTAAATATTTCATGAGTCCTCAATTCATTTTGCCTTGATCATCTATTTAAAGATAGCAAGAATTATTCAGGACTTCCAAAATCTCTTTTACTAATTATGTAATTAATGTTAAGTCTATTTTTCATGATACGAATTTTAACTTTTATCCCATTTTTACATTTATAAAGGATTTTATCGAAACTTATTTTTAAAAACGGAAGAAAAATATTGCTAAAGTGAATTAGTGTCAATATATTAAAAAATTATATAATCGGGTTTAGTAGTGAAAAGAACTAAGAACTTTGAATTTCAATAAGAGTTTTAAATTAGAATGAAATAATTGTGTATAATATGAATAAATCAACTTTTTTTAGTTGATATAATTACTCTTTTTTTGCAAGTTTTGGTATTTAAATACTGAAAAAAATTTCGTAAAAATATGCTTTTCATCATCCAAAACTATTTAAATAAAATTATATTTGTAAGTAATGTAATTAGCGAACAACGTATATATCACAATTAATGTTTTATTGCTGATATAAATAATGATTTTAAAATTCATTGATTGCGGTAAAATGTAACACTGACTATCGTCCATCTACCAGGATATAGTTTTCGTAATTGTTTTTCTCATTGGATTCAGGGGAATATTCAGTTTTTGCTTTTTAGAGTGGGAAAAAAATTATAAATTTTATCAATTATGCTCAAAATCTTTTCAATATCTTTCACTTGTGTAGGATTTTCTATTGTCAAATTCAAACTATGCTATGAGCACTCTATATAGAGTGCTTGAGGATTTAATTTTAAAATAATTGATTGTATTTTATTAAATTTTCGACTCATTAAAGATATACCATCGTAATCCTACGTATCATACTAATCCTGTATTAAAATGATAAATATATTTCTTAAATTTTATTACATTCAGTTATCACACTGTCATATCCTTTGCATGACGTATTTGAAATATTTAGGTTTTAAATATTGTAACTACTAGAACTAGCAATTTTGGCAGAGTGTTGAAAATGTGTTATTAATTGTTGTTGTTAATTCTTGTGTGTTGATTCTTTCTTAAATAGAGAGCAATATTTTCCTTCAATTCCTGTCGGTGTAATATATATTCAAAAATCTCCGAATTCTCTAAGGGCTCTTAAAGCAATACTTTGATTGCTACAAAAATAATCAAGTTTCCTCCTATTTTCCGTATCTTAAGAATTACTATCTACATCAATAATTTGAGCGATTGATTTACTTTTTTCATTTCATAACGCAACAAGATTTACAAAAATTGAAACAAAATAAACGTGATAGTTTCCTGAGGCTTAGAAAATAAATAAATTGTTAGTAAAAAAAATTGTCGTATTTAATAATACGATCATTAACTACTGCAGAAAAAATTTATATTGCTCATGAAATTCAATTGCTGTGTTCGTTATAAATCAGGATTTCGAGTGAAATAATTTGATATTTTAACTAGGAATATATAAAAATATTTGAAAAAAAAGATTATTTTCAAATTTTCTTTCAAGAAAATATTGAAATATAAAATATTTTATTAATTAATTTTTATAACTTGTTTATATTACATAAAAAATTAACAAAAATATAATTAAAATTTTACAGGAAAAAAGTGTGTTTTACAGAACATTTTATGTAATATTTTTCCCAATAATGATTTTAAAAATGAAACATTCATTTACATGAACCTAATGGAATGTTTTATTATATTTCATGCAAAATGAAACAAAAATAAACAAAGTAATATTTCTTGTATATATTTATCTTTAATAAATATGTTGTTAAATACATTTATGGCTTGGTAAGAAAATTTCAGGCTTTTTTTTGAAATTTTAAGAATCCATTCGTAATATTGTTACTTTTTCTAAATAAATGCTCGCAGGAAAAAGTAGCCAAGAAAAGATGAAGAACCAACTCAAGTACAAAAAAGGCAGGGGATGTTCGCTCCTAGTTGTCCTTTAAAGTAAGGGAAGGCAGTTTATTTTATTACTACTCTAGTGTTTGAACTTGTGAACACGTTTCTCATGACTTTAGGGGATAAAGGCTAGGATACGCTTCCCCCCACCACCACCACCCAAAGAGCACACTTGCCCACAATTAAACCAATGAATTTTCAGCAAATACTCCTAGGGAAAATATGTGGAGATTAAAATTTTTCACTCTAATTTCCTCAAATCCAAAGGATACACTTTACAACCTAATGATTTATACTGACCATCACCCTCAGTAGATTAGCATATCACTTACAAAATAATATTTGGTTATAAGGGAATAAATTTCTAAATACATAACCAAATCTAATGATAAGCAAATTTAAAATAGTTTTCAGTTCGTTTACTCGTAATTGCATAAACTTTATTCGATTTATATTTTCTTTAACCGGTTTTATTTTTCTTAAATAAATAGCAAAATTTGCTACTTAATATTGTAGTATTTCATTCTACAGAACATTCTTCAGCTACATCAAATTCAACGAATATTAGCTTTTAATTCTATTAAATTTAAATTCTATTCACGTTTCCAAATCAAATAATTAAAAGATACTGCTTTCTACTTTTCATTGAAATCTTAATTTCCTTATTGAAACCTAAGAAACAGGTTTGTAACAGATGTAATCCATTAAGGGTTTTCAAAATGTATAATCAGTTGAATAAATTTCTTGTTTTCAATAATATATTATATTTATACAGCATTTAAATTCAAACTACTTCAAATAATACATTTTGTTAAAGGTTTAAATATTTACACGTAAAATAGAATGAAATATACTTATATATATATATATATATATATATATATATGTGTGTGCGTGTGTGTGTGTGTGTGTGTGTATGTGTGTGTGTGTGTGTATGTATATATATATATATATAGTTTATTAAAAATAATATTAAAGAAAGAAATATTTTTGTTTATTTGTGTAATGAAATTTTAAAATATTGTAGTTTAACATATTTTCAGAGAAATTTATAAGATTAGTTAAATAGTTATATTTACATATCAATATTTTACTAAATTCATCCAACCACATCTTTATATATTATTAATTGAAATTTATAATTCTGCGTTCTTTAGATTTAAATGCATAGCTGGCCATTCAAAACCCAGTATGAAAAATAATTATAAATATCAAAGAATATAATACATAATAATATAATACATAAATATAATATAATTATAATATAATTTTATAATACATAAATAATATGAGAAAAAGGATGATATTTGCTGAAATGACAATTACTTCAACATGCTAAACCTGAAAAGTCAGCAATTTGTTTGACATCATGTGAGCTGCAATCTACTATACGTATGAACATTGTAAGAAAAAAATAACCTTTCTAAATAAACCTTTTAAGATAAATGTGCATATAAATGACAAACTGTCTTACTATTTGTTTTAACCTTTTTTATTTACTTAAATGTAACTTTTATTCCGTGAAGGTTTTATTTTTTTTAGGTACAACAATGAAATTTAATTCTCAAATAACAAATAAATTTTATAGAGCTCATGTCATAAAAATAGATAAGTTTTTATTTCACACTGTATGAGAGATTTTAAATATTTGTTTCTATAGAACAAGTAATTGAATAAAAAATATTAAAGATCGAAAAAAAATTTGAATTTCCAGACATATAAAAGGAAAATAAAATTAAAATATTATCAATAAATATATCATTTTTCATTTTGTTCAGAAAATAGAATTTTTTTAAATATATTTTAAAAATAAACTTCTTTCTATTAAAAGTTTTATTAAATCTCTTAAAAACTAACAATACATAGTATTTGCTAAATCTTTATAGTTTCGAAAATCTGCACCTTTTAATATAATGTTTTTGCTTTAAAATCCTATTAAATGTCATGCGAAATATTTTTTTTTTTTATAATTAAACAAATATTTTAATAAATATCGAAATATTTTAATTCCAAAATGATGAAAAATATCAAATTGAAAATTCAAACTAAATTATAAATGGAAAATATTTACTTATATCTTTAAAAAAAAATATATATATATCATTATTTTGTTTAAAATATAACTTATTTACCATGAATACTTGGAATAAAAACTGAAAGAAATGATATTCAAATAATTTTAAGATACAAGATTGGTAATTACTAATTCAAATTTTAAATGTTGATAATTTTGATGTTACATTTCTTAGTATTTGCTTTTTTTTATATGAAAAACAATTTTTTTAATTATTTATATTTTAGAAAGAAAACTCATGTAAAAGAAATAAATATATATTTTAGTTAGAGTTCTTATATTTTTTTCAATGATTTATTAATATTTAAAAATTATTATCCCCATATTTTAATTATTATTTATCAGATGACAAATTTGCTCATTTTATAATATATTAAATGAAATTCTATTTATTTATTTATTTTAATATCAACCTAAAACGTAGCATTTATTCAAATACTATGTTTCTAACTCTCTATGTTTCTAATAATCTATACAACACAAGTTTCTTTGTTCAATATATTTCTACATTTATTTCAGCAAAAAAATTCCTGTGTAGTAATTTCATTAAACTTTTCATATTTTTACAATATTTTTATTTTAAAATCACCATTATGCTCCATTTTTTCTCTTATTCTTTCGTTTGAAAATAACTCAAATAATCTTTTGTTAACAAAAAGAGTAAAATTCTTACTCCAAAAAATGTCGTTAATTTTAATATCAAATAAATTTAGACAAAAAACAAAATTAAAATAAAATAAAAATCTAAAATTAAGTTATAAAATAAAAAATAATACGATGTTATTTCGCTACACTTATTTTATTTTTACTGTTTTGCTGTTTTTTATATAATATCTGCATTCATTATTTCATTTTCTTTTGTAATTATCGCATTCGTATGTAACGTATTGCTTATAATACTTGAAATTCAACTTCAGAAATATGATAAAGGAATAAAATCTTATGATAATTTAATTATGGAAAGAAAAAAATAGCTACAATTATTTTATTATAGTTTCGCTACACGCATTTTATTTTTACCGTTTTACTATTTATTATATAATATCACTGTTAAATTCTCTTTTGTAATTATCTCATTAATGTGTAACATATTGTTTATAAAACGTAAATTTCAACTACTGAAATGGGATAGTGGAATACAATATTAGGAAAATTTAATCATGAAAAGAAAAAAAAAAGAAATATAAAAAAAAAAAATACTTCCGTAAAATGGATGAAATAAATTTATTCCATAAGCATTATATATATTATTATAACATTTATCTCCAATCAGTGAACTATTTTATGCTTTATTAATTTCAACTGACTTGTTTTATCAATAAGAATTATTAGAAATTATCTTTTAATATTATCGTCTCTTAAATATTTCCTGTTGATCATTTTCTTCAACTTCAAACTAATGAAAATGGTAAAGAAATGTTTTTGATTAATCATTGTATTAATAATACAAAATTAAAATACTATTAGGTATTACAATTAAGTATTAGGAAGAAACATTATATAGTTTGTAATTGTTGAGAATTAATTATTTAAAGTGGTAGCTAATTAAACGTTAATTAAAGTTAGTGATAGTTGAACTAATTGTTATTTAAACGTATTTAAATCACTTGAACTAATGAATATATATTTGTTTTAAGTTTTAAAATTTGTTATGAATGAGAGAAAATAAATATATAAATTCTGTCTCCAAATCATGTATCAAAATTCTTTATTGAAGAGTAGAAAAGGAAAAGTTTTGTTTCAATTACCAGCTTCATATTAATTAAAATATCCTACTAATTAGCATTTAAGAATTATTCTTAAGATTTTGTGAGATTTTCCGAGGAAAAAATATGTGTAAATAAGTTATAATTTATAAACATGCAAACTTGATTGTTATAATTATTTTAAATGGAATATCATATAGATAATTATAAGGATACATTATAATAATGCTATTAAAATTGGCGTAAGAACATCCTACTTAAATGTTTCTAATTAAAATCTTTTTTTTCCATATATTCATCCAATTTGATGTGAAATTGATGTAAATTCGGATTGTTATTTTTTTTTTATTATTTTTTTTTATTATTATTTTTTTTTATTTTATTTTTTTTGTAAAAATTAGAATATAATCTAATTTAAAATATTTTTTTATATTTTTATTTTACATGGTTTTCTTTTTATTTTGCACTACATTTTATTTGAAGGATTACTAAAAGATTTGACCGTAATTATAAAATAATTAATATCATACTTGAAGTATAAATGGTAATATACTACAAGAAAAAGCAAATAATAATTCCAGTTACAGAATGAATTTCTTTCCGTTTCTAATTAATGGTTTTTATGCATCGATTTTCTTGACAATGAAGGTATGTCAAATTAGCAACGAAATGATTAATGCCCATTCCACATAAAAAAGTAATATATATATATTAAATTGGAAAATAATTACTAGTTTTAAATTTAATTTTTAAAATGTAGTATCTCAAATACTAATATTATGCATGCGAACATCATGAAAATCGATTGAAATTTCTATCAGACAAAAAAAGTATATAAATGTGATTAAATAAAATATTTTATTAAAGATCAATATCCTTATTTATGTAAACATTAAATCAAGTACTTTCGAATTTAATTAGTTTTCTGAATATGCATCGCTTATTGTTTATTTGTTGTTGATTGGTTTATGATTTTGATTTTTATAAGAAATGATTGAATCGAAAAATTTAATAAATCAAACAAACATTGATCAGTTATAGATAGTTAAATAATTATGCATATGCATATTGAAAAACATTTTAAGAAGCAAATAAACTAATTAATTTATTTTGGTGCTTTATATTCTCTAATTATAAACGTAATTCAGATGTTTTGAAAAATACCTCAACACAACCTAATTATAGAACCTGCAGCTAATAAAGACCAAAGTTCCCATTCTATTGTGGCAGACGAATTCTAGAGATATCGTTTTGAAAATTTTTAATATAAGGGTTATTCCAATGAAATGTATTGCATTGATTTGGATTGTCTGTTGGATTTTGCTTCCCCCATATAAAAAACAAATTTGTTGGTGCACTCTGGACAATGTATGATATGGTAAAATCATATTCAAACAAGGTCTTCGGTATGGCTCTCAGTGTGAGTTTCTTAGAGTTCTGAAATGGAACACAGGTAAATTTTCTCGTACCAAGAGAGAGGAGACCTTTAGGCGGTCCTTCTCTGATGATGTCGCTGTTTAAAACAGTCACAAGTTCTGGTACGATTATATTCATAATATCATTAAATGCCCTAGAGAAAAATCGGTGGAATTGCTACGGTTTTTCTGCGGTCATGATTGCCTCCGCAAGCACCTTCACGAATTATACGGACTCCTGACCTTTGTCTCTCATGTGTGTTAACCAGGAAGAAATGGGTATATCTCACCTTGATTCCTGTTCTGCACTACCTTCCGTTTCTTTATGGAATCGTTATTCGGCTGCCAAACTTTAGTTGGTGGATTAACAGATATCATTGCTGATGTCCTTGTTTTCTAGCTTGATCTTTGTATATTTTATTGATATCTATTGTCCTGAAAACTTGCCATAGGAAATAAAAGAAATCTATAAAATCCTATGGAAAGGTAACTTTCTCACATGGTAAATATTTCAAACACACATGAGAATGATGTTCAGTGAATTTTAATAAAGAAAGTATGCCATCATTAAAAATAAAAATTGTTGAATTTAAGTATTAATTTGAAAGTGATACATTTTAATAGACTATAATTCCAATTAATCTTTTTTAGATATAATGCGGCCAATATATTTTCTAAATTTTTTTTTATTTTAAAGTTTTAAAAAATAGCAAAGTTAATTAGCACAAAACTTGGCCTGCTCCGAAAATTACACTCCGTAAAGGTTATTTTGACTTCAAAACTATTATGGCGACTCTAAAAACGATTTATCTGAATCGTAAATTATCATAAATTAGACCATAAACAACGTAGAAGGTAGCACAAAAATCCTCTCTTTTAGATTGATGAGCATGGCTACTTCCTTACTACTCTAGGGTGGTAAAACAAGCAGAGGGAAACGCAAAATTACATACTTTTTCGTCGCTCCCAGAAAGATTTGGAATTTTTTCCCTCCGAATTTATGTCCAAGACAAACTTTAACTAGCTCATTAAGGCGTAATTAGACATTTAACCAAATTATAGAGATCTCGAAGGCAAATGGCAAAGTTTGTTGGTCGAAAGTTCTTTATTCTTGCTTACGGTGCTTGCTGCCTTTTTTTTTTTTTTTTTTTTTTTTTTAATTTTTATTTTAGTTTGTGCTTCTTTACTTAAGCCAGGATTTTAGGTAACGGTTCAAGTTGTAAAAATTGCATTCCTTCCTTGCGTAGGTGTGTCTTACAGTTTAATGATTTTTAAAATGTGGCCATTTTCCAAATATTTTGAGGAGACTCGTTATTTTTAGAGAAATGCTTATGTCAGACTTTTCAATCGATCTTCTTTTTAGTAGCCATAAAAGTTAACACAACCCCCCTCTATGAAAGTCGCTGGTGATTTTATGTTTGAATCCGAGATTATTTTGTAAGTGGAGTGCTACTTCGAAGTTACATTCTTGATAATATTCTCTGCATTAAAGAAAATGACGTATTTAAATGTTGCCTTTTTTGCCACATAATTTATAAAATACTAAACTATACAAAAATATTTTAAATTTAAGATAAATTAGTTTTAAATTTCAAAATTAAAGCACTTTTTAATAATGTCTATAAAATATTTGATAAAATGTCACACTTTTTCCTATATATCATTTATTATAATGTTCATAACATTCATTCCACTCTGTTGTATATTATAAAAGAAAATTATATTATCAAATCAAATTATTTTATCTATATTATATTTCTTACATATAATGCATTAAAAATACTAATCATTTGGAATTGAAAACAGTTATTTTTTTAATCAGTTAAGTTTACAATCATTTATCAACGGTGTTCAAACGCATGTACAATGACTTCAAATATATCTATCCGTCCTTATATCTATATCTATCTATGTATCTAAGTATATATATATATATATATATATATACATACACACTATGTGGAAGAAAGTGACGGGACACGACACTATAACGACATAAACCCATATATATTAAAATTAATAGGAGATAATGCCTCCTTTGGCTGCGATCACAGCTGCAACCCTTCTGGGCATGCTTTCCACTAAATTAACCATAGTGGCAAGATGAATTTCCTTCCAAATGTTTAACAGGAAGTTCCAGAGTTCAGGCTTGCTCTTAAGGAGTGGGGTGCAGGCCCTCAACCGACGGTCCAATTCGTCCCAGAGATGTTCAATTGGTTTAAGATCAGGGCTCTGCGCCGGCAACTCCATGCGTTTAACGTTGTTGTTCACATACCAATCAAGAGTCCTCCTTGCAACATGTCATGTTGCGTTGTCGTCTTGATACCAGCAATCATCCATACCGTACGTTGCCCACAAGGTAGGAAGGACATGATTGTCGAGAATATCACATTATCTATCGGCATTCATCGCACCATCAAACTTCACCAGTGGGCCAGCCCCATACCAGGAGAAACAGGCCCATATCATCAATCCTCCTCCACCAGTTGGGACGACACACTCGGGCAAAAGGCGTTCTCCTGGTAAACGCCATACCCAAACACGTTCATCGGAACGGAAAAGGGTAAATCGTGATTCGTCACTCCAAAGGACGCGTTTCCAGTCATCCAGAGTCCAAGTACGGTGGTCTTTGGCCCATCGAAGGCGCGCTTTCTTGTTGGTTTTCGTAATCAAAGGCTTATGGGCCGCCGAATGTCAAGTGTAACCTAACTTATGGGCCTCGATACGAAGAGTCTTGGTCGAAACGGCCCCATCTGTGGCTTGTCTAAACTCATTACCGATGTTATCCATGAATGTTCGACTGTTACTTCGAATCTCCCTGCCGAGCACCCGCCGGTCCCTGCTGGTGAGAACTGTAGGTCGTCCACTTCGGGGTTTGTTCTGACAGTGTCCCTCGGTCTTGTAGCGACACACAACACGTGCTACAGTTGAGTTTGAGCAGTTACGAAGACGGGATATCTCCCTAATTGATACCTTGGCAAGATGCAATCCAACCAACACACGTTTCTCGAACTCAGACAACTTTTCCCGTGGCGGCATCTTGACAAAAAACAACTCTAGTCGACTAAACAGGGTATTTATAGGATATGGCTGACACGTGATACCTAGTATTGCGCATATGTCAGCTGTATTGTCGACTTTTCTACTTTTCGAGGGGTGTCCCGTCACTTTTTTCCAGATAGTGTATATATATATGTATCTATCTATATATATATTAACTAGGAATAACGAAAAGTTTTAATTTCTAATTCGTTTAATCTTAGAGCCATTTGGTTGAACTATCATATTGCATCTTGATTTCAAAGATAATTTTTCCATTGAAGATCAAGATTTATCTTACTATGGTCCTCCACCACAATGTTTCATAGTTCTTCCAATGTCATAGGATGCTTCTTATTCAGAGCTTGTTTTAAGGGTCCAAATGCACAGTACACCATATATGACACGCCGCTGAAGTTCGCTGTGAGGCATTGAATTGGTACAGCCTCAATTCCACTTTTCTTTTTTCCAAAAGTAGATTTAAAGGTATAACTAGGTACACTTATCCTGTTGCAGCTTATTTGCGTAAAGTGACTGTATGACTCCGATGGAAATAATTGTTAAAAATATATTTCTGATAGTAATCCGAAATAGGAAAATTTTTAATTGAAAATTTAAATTGTAATTTTTTTTCAACTTTCCTTATTTGAAGTGTTTCTTATAAGGGAATCCATTATAAATCATGAAACCTTTAACGAAATTTCATTGATTTTTTCCAAACCAATATCTTATGTATTTTTCTCCTCTTTCTAGATAAAAATCAAGCATTTCTACTTTAAATCACATAATAACAAAAAAAAAAAAAAAAAAAAATACCAAAAGTTTTTGATATACATTGTACATGTAGCATTTTGAACTTTTCTACGTTAAAATATATTTTTAATTCTTCTACTTACGTCTGGAAACTAAATACATTCAATTTAAATTTCGTTTTTATCTTATATATTAAACGATTTTTTTTTGCTAGTGTCTAAATAAATCTTTAATTAACGAAATTAAAGAAATCTACATTAAATAAATAGATAACTCAATGAAATTAAATTATTAAATCCCAGAACTGGTGTTTTTGGTTCTTAACGCACTTGGTAGACATCTAGACCAAGCCAACGAACCCGTATGGGCTCGTGATTGAAGAGAAAACATGCAGCTTCTGCTGTCATGCAGCACCGGTAGATAGAAGCCTGACTCGACCCCTTGAAGCTCTACACGCATATTAGACCGGGATCTACGCCTTAAAGTGGATTCCGGATCATTACAATCATCCATGACACCGCCTGGTCTACAAGTCGAAACCTGTGGCACTGAGCACTAGTCACTCGGCTATCAGGCCCGGTATGAATATAAAGAACTTCAGTGCTTGCACAAATGTTTTTGTATTGTGAATTATGTTATAATGGCATTGTTATACAGTTTATGTGTAACAAACGCAGTTGTGGTTTTCATTGAGCAAAACTGTCGCAATTCTAGCTGATTTCCTACCAGTTTACCTTTAACTTTTGCTGATGTGTCTTGTATTATATATATACACTGAAGTGACAAAAGTCATGGGATAGCAATATGCAAATTTTTCAGATGGCAGTAGCATCGCGTAGAACAGGTATAAATGCGCAGTGCTTTCGCAGAGCTTTCATTTCTGTTCAAATTCATGTGAAGAGGTTTTGGCGTGATGATGACCGCAAGACGGGAATTAAAAAGCTTTGAACGCGGAAAGTTCAAAATTTTGGAGCTCGACGCATGGGTCATGCCCCTTTCAGAAATCGTTAGGAAATTCAACATTCAGATCCACTGTGTCCAGAGTGTGCCGAGAGTATGAAATTTCAGGCATAACATCCCACCTTGGACAGCGCAGTGGTCGACCGCCTTTTACTTAACGACTGAGACCGGCGAGCGTCTGCAAAGAGTCGTAAATTTAACAGACAAGCAACACTGAGTCAAATAACCGCAGAAATCAATGTGGGACGTACAATGGACTTGTCTGTTAGAAACATTGGTGGATCAAAAGCAACGAAACGTTTGGCTTTCTGATGGGCTATTCCAGCAGAAGACCGACTGAGTGCCTTTACTGACAGAACGACATCGCTTGCAGCGACTCGTGGTCACCTGAGCATATCATGTTGGTCCCAGATGAATGGAAAACCGTGGCCTGGTCCGATGAGTCAATGATTTCAGTTGGTAAGAGCTGATGGTATTGTTTGAGTGTGGCGCAGACCCCACGAAGCCATGGACCCAAATAGTCAGCAAGGCACTGTTCGCTGGTGGTGGCTCCGTAATGCTGGTTTTTCATGGCGACTTGGTCCTTTATGCTGGACCGAAATTGACTGGAAATGCGATCATACAGAAATTGGTTTCATTATATATAATATATACATATATGTTATTTAAAAAATATTTTGTATAAATCTTCTTATATGGTTTGAAGAACATATCTTTGACAATGCCAACGAATGATCTTGAAGAACTCTGATGCTCCGGAATTTAATTTTATGAGCATTTATGGGACATCATGTGCTAGGTCTGTTTCGTGCTTTTAAATAATTTTTCCTCACCAAAATCAACGAATCTATAAGCAATTTTCACGTTATCGAAAATTGCAATATAATTAAAAATGCCCTTTTGTATATTTTCCTTTGTTAGAAGATTTATTAACGACTTATTTATTAATTTTTTACGTATTTGAACTATTACAAGCGATACTATGTATTTCAGGAAAAAATATTAAATTATATATGCACATTTTGACTTTTGTCACAAAATTATCAGGTGAAACTGGGTTGTTCAGTGCCTCAAATATTCATTATTGGGAACATATTGCAATAATAAACATTTTTATTTGCCTTATACATGTTTGGAAATTAAATTATTAAAAAAAAAGGATTATTAAAATAGATTCGAGGAAAAAAAATCAATTAAAAGTTTTCAATCAATTTATTCAACGTGTTTTCGTATTAAAAAGCCATTTATCACAAATTGCAATATTCAAAAATTTGGGTAAATTTTCTAGGTAAATAAACATGTAAAGTATATATTTTATCACATAAAGAAAATATATTTATCATATAAAGAAAATATATTTATCATTTAATAGAAAATTTTTATCATCTAAAACAACAGCTTTTTTGTCCGTTACCAGATTATTAGAAATGACTTTTGACTGATAAACATGGGGGAGATTTAAGAAAAAAATAATAAAAAAAAAGTTATAAATTATTTAATGGTGTATTTATATTTTTGGTTAAATTCATGAAAATAAAAATAACAGAAATCCATTCCGTATTGTATAAATGCATGAAAAAATTTGGTGGATCAAAGCAACGAATTTTTGCCTTTTGATTTATTAAACTGGTTCTCTTTAAAGTTTCTTAGAGGTTTGCTGACATTTCAATTTCTTTTAAAAAGTTACGCAAAACAAAAATTTAAACATATCACTGATTTGCCCTTTATATTTATCTGCCATTATTTTTTTCTAAAATGAAAATTATATATAAATGAAATTTCAGAGAAAGTAAACTATTTGTATATGAATATAACATAATATAAAATATCTTCATATAACATCAATATAAAATAACTTCATATAACATCAATATAAATAACAACGTAAGGAGTTTAATGTAATAATCTAATGTAGGATTAAAAGACAATGTCCATGCTAATCATCTTTGAAATTTCAAAAGCAACCATAATATGCAAGATTGGCGAATTTAAATTCAAGTAAATATCTCATTTTATCCTAAGAATAAAATATGAATAATGTTTAAATAATTTCTTGTTTATGTACTTCTAAAAATCAATTTATTGTTTGAATGGAACCTTTTTTTTAGTAATGATTAACTAAGATATGAGATATCCCCAGCGCATGCATATTTATGAATAAAATAGAAAATCGCGTAAGATGGGGAAAATGTATCAATTAAATTCTAAAGAAAACGAAAAGGGATAAAATGTTTAAGAGCTGCATACGTATTACATATTAGTTGATTTAATTTTTTATTTCGTTTGTGTTTGAACGAGTTTTTCGTAACATTTAATAAATTTAATTTGAACACCATCGGTGCTTTTTAATATTTATATTGACATATTATATTTTATATTCATGAAACAGTGTGCATTGAGCTAAATTGTATATAAATAATTTTTTTGAAAATATTTGAATATTTCACTTCATTTTTTTTCAAAAGATATCGTAACAAATTAAATGTGTTTTTTTTTTTTATTTCCCAAAATTTTTTAAATAAGAGATTTTCTAATTATTTACAATTACAATTACTGAATAACAAATTGGAAATCAACTCTTTTTGGAATATAAATGTTAATTTTTTCAATGACGCATTTTATTCTAATTTGCCTTCAATCGAGGTGTTTCGTTAAACTGTAAAATAATCTTTAATTTTTCTTTGTGATACAATTAAATAAATGTCAAAATTATCTGTGTTAGCCTGTATTATTTTAAATACAATTGAATACATATAATTATATCCATTATTAATGTTATCACATCAATTTTATTAATATCAATTATTAATGCAATTTGAAAAAACATTCATTATTGTCTCTTTCTTATGAAATAATGTGAAAAGTACACAAACGTTTATTGCCCAGTATCTGTAGAAAAATTTTAAACGTTTGAAACAAATATCAGCTTTTAAAACAGTTGTGACGATATGAACTTACTTAATTTTATAATTTCAGTTTATAGATATCCCGAGAATACATAAATTATAAAATTATATATTTATTATATTTTAATGATTTTAATATGCTCAAGTCTCAAATTGATACACAGTACTTTCTTTAATAAATTTAATATTTTTCTGCCTTTTACAGTTAACAATAAAATAAATACGATCAATGATCCGATTATTACTGCCAAATAAATTGAAATAATATAATATAGTTAAATTTAATTTAAATTTTGAGAAAACTTCATTAAGATAATGAAACAAATTAAAAAATATAATGTCCTTTTTTTTTTTTTTTTTTTTGCTTTGAAAATATAACCATCAACAATGTTTTTCCAGAAATGATTATTTGAAACTATTTTATGAAAATTTATGCATTAAAGAAAAAAAAAATACTATAGATAATTAAAAAAATACTCTAGTGCTTGTATTGTGATTGTTAAACACAATCTCAGTTCTAGTGCCTCATTTAATCAAAATTGTTACCTTCGCTAATTGAGTAACACTTGAATTAAATCTTAGGATAAATATTTCTAATGAACAACAAATATTTGAAAAAATACCTGACAACAGGAAAAAAATATATATATCTTTCAAGAGTGCCATAGATACTAGTGTTCTCAAGCTATTCATGTGTTGCTATTCTTGAGAGAAAAAAGAGCTCTTTATTCCTTTTGAAAGGAAGAAATTAACGTAGTTTATCTTCATTAATATCTTTATTTCTCTTGTTTTAGAGACATAAAGATACTGATTGAAATATGGTATGAATTTTTTTTTCCATTTTTCTATCTTTTATTTAAGATTTTGTAAGACTCAGTGCCATTCAGAAACATTGTTAGCAGCAAAAGGCAAAATTATTTTATGTTTTCCGCTTAGGTACTTGAAAATAATAAATTGACCTAGTTTCTCAAAAACAATGAACAAAATAAGTATATGTTTTAAAGGTTTATTTTTTAATGAGCTAATTTTTTATTCTTTGAAAACATTTTCTACTTAAGGAACCTTATGGAACAGATTGACAGTGTATTTAATGTTTCGCACAGGGCGCCATGAAGTGTCTGCAACATCGTATCCATAAAAAGGAAGAATTGCCTTCCTGAAGCCGGCATCAAGCCGAAAAGAATTTCTTGTGAATGTCTAGAAACGAAAGGCCAGATATTTTGGTTCGGTTAGTATTGCAACAAATCGGTTGGTATGTGGTGCGTAAAACTTTATCATAAAATCTGAGTTAAAACATGGAGAAGATTAAACATCAGAAATAAAGGTGAAAGATAAGATTAGTTAAGTATATTAGAATAGATAAAATAGCTATAAGCCTGACTCGTGGCTCAGTGGCAACGTGGGCCACCTATTGCCATTTTAACTGGGTGCTTTGTTGTAGATACTGTTTCAAATATCGAAGAAACGGATGTGATCTTCAGAATCTTGTCTCGTTAGAATCTTGCCTTGTTAATGGCAACTAGTTTACATTTTGGGTACATATGAGAAAAACCAAATTAAAAATAAGGAAAGCAGCATGATACTAAATGCATTTCAATAAACTTTTTTTTGTGACTCAAGTTAAGACGATAAGTTATAACCTCCTTCTTCAAGTAACCATAGTACAGTATATATATATATATATATATATATGTATATATATGCCAAGATCAAACTCATCTTGATTGAGCAAGGAGCTCTGATAAACCGGATTTACTTAAATAGTTACCAGATAAGGAAGTAAAATATAAATTTACACACAATGTCCTTAATTTTATTGTTCTGTATGTACTTATAGTCTTTATGATGTACACTTACATTAATTTTAAAGAAAGTGAGTAGAAAAAGGGTTCATTTGAAGAAGTTTATGATACTTGTTTGTGTTTGTGGAATAATAAACGCTTGCATCTCCAATATTACGCCATATCATCAGTATTACAAATGTAAACTCTTCCTGCCAATTATTGTTTGAATTGATAAGTCGGAAGTAATATTCAAATCTATTAAATGTTGCCAATCGATAGATTTGAGTAGCATTTAGATGTAAATGTGTTCATTTCTTTCTTTCAACCATCGTTTAAATGCCAACATTCATGTCATCTGTAATTTATTGCTATTAATTTGGAAATAGCCTCTTCAACAAGGATTTCATAAACAGGAAATCTGTGCAACAAGCTGAACAAATATTCGTCTTCACCAGTCTCATTTTTATTATATGGTTGTTCTGGTGCTGTATCCTTCCACAAGATCTTTGTAGAACAGCTGATTTATTTTTTTTTTCATTTTGCGGCGATGAAATATACAACATTCTTTAAAACCTTTTTCAGGCATTGTATCTTATCCTGTATCAAGACATTCGACCAACTTTCCTCACAGCGTTTTCTGTAGATTCATTACAAGTTCTCAGCTGCTCCGTGATCTAATTACTGTGTGATTGAAATCACATTTGATAACTGTGTTTTGATCTCTTCATTCTGCAATTGATAGTAATAGCTGATGATAGCTAGTATTGTGTACCAGCAGAATTGTTTTATTTTTAACTTTATAACCCCTAAAAAAGATTTCACTAGATAAAAGGTATACACTATAAGGTAGGTATAAAAAATTCAAACAAAGTATAAAACAAACAGAGGTATAAAAAATTCAGCAAGAAAGATCTAAAAATTATGTTGGCCAAATGGAAGAAAAGGATATAATTCATTTTTTGTTCAGCAACATGGGTAAAGTGGAAATTTGTTAATGCGGGATCATAGAAAATGGGACTCCAGTGGGGTAAATGTTTATATATATATATGTACAAATTTTGCCATTATTCGCTAATATCTACAAACATTATTTTGAAAAGATATACTGTTTAATTTACAAACATCCTGATAACAGATGATTTTCTTGATAACAATATTAATATACATAATTTCTAACAAAAATTTAATTGCAATTTAACTCACAAAGTACGCGTAATGATTGCAATTTATTACAAATAAGCAAATGTAAGCAGATTTTATAAGTTTGTTATTGCTAAATTTGCATTATATTATTAATTTCCTTGCAAAATATTAATAAAACGATTAATTTTACTTTCTTATCTTAGAACAGTAAAATATTTGAATTTCATAAAAACAGTTACATAGAAAAAATTGATTTAAGTCGACTCTTACAGAAAAAAATAAAATGCTATACGTGTAAAAACAAAACTGTTGTAAAAGATGTAAAAAAAAAATATTATTAGAAACTATTTAAACAATTTAATTAAAAATAAAATTGGAAGCATAAAAAATACTGCTTTATATAAAACGATTCTATTTTTTTGTTTGTTACAAGCGCAATTTAGTTCTTTCAAAAATTACTCTTTCTTAATTTAAAATAAAATATTTTGTAAATACTTTTACTAAAAAATTTAAGAATTGGAAAGAGTTAAATACTATAAAATTATTTTTATTTTATTAAGTGTTCATTAAAAAAAAACATTAATTTATTATGAGACAAAAATTTAATAAATTTTAGCTTTTAAAATTTCATTTAAAATTTTACATAAAACGTTTTTAAAAAAATAATAAATAGCTAATTTGCTTTATTAGAATAGTTTTACTGCGATTAGAATAGTTTTAATATGTAGAGTGCAATACATTTAAAATAATGTTTTTTTTTTATATCTTTGGTATTACACAGACACTATTTATATCAGCGAGACACAAGGTTCATTACTAACAAATTTCTTTTATGTATCAATATTTAAATGTGCTCTTATTTATAAAATATAATATTTAAATTTTGGACTTTACTTTCTTTTTCTCATTTACTCATTATGTTATTCTTTAAGCTAAATGTTTAAAATTTGCAATTAAACCTGAATCTCTATCCATTATAAAACTAAAAGCTTTTCTATTAACTTTCCCATTCTAAGTAACTATTTGATACCATCTGCATATTTTGACCATTCCTTTTATTTATTCCTGTCTAGACACTTACATTACGCCATCTGTGTTGCAGAATTATTAATATTTATTTATAACCTTTCTTTTTCGTCTAGACATTTTGAGTCTAATAAATTTTGACAAATTCTGAATTGTGTGCATTTGTTTAAGTAAAGATTCAGAATTTATCTAAACACACTAGGCCTTTATTGTAATTCGATTTACTCCTTCGAGGGAATTTTGAAATTTAGTTATTCATAACGTGACCTTGTAATGCACAATGTCTCGTCTTCAGAGCGGTAATGAATTTAATTTACTTCGAACACAACTCTGTGAAATTTGGAGAGGCTCGTCAAAACATGCTAACTGGGGTTTTAATTCGTGTTGGCATACGGGTTTCAAAGAAATTTGGGCAGTTTAAAAGTCTTTTATGGGAAGTTTGCGAGCCCTCCTTTATCCTAAAAGTCAAGTCAACTCGACTTACAAAACTCCGGAGGATATTCTAGAGGGAGATTATATTCATGGCTGACTCCAGTTTAGATTCATTCAACTGAAACGACTATGCAGTTCAATCGGAAAGTTCCCTTATTCGACTTTTCCCAAAAGTTAGGAGTGTTGTATCATGAATGTTTTAAAATAAATTCCTTGTATAATATGGTGCGAGTTGGTTATAATCCCTATATAATACTTAATGATTATAATTCATTTATTATAACCAACATATACCAACTTCAATAAATCTGTATTTACACAAAAATATTGTTTATTTAATATCTTATATGACTCATATATTATCAACTCATTTCGAAATTACCATCTTTTTAAAGTCAGTAAAAATTCTTCTTTAATTATTTAGGGCTTTCAAAGCATTATTTACTAATTATGTATTTAGCATAGCGTCTATTTTTCATCTTAAAAACTCGACTTACAAAATTCTGGAGGATATTTTAGAGGAAGATCAAATTTATAACTGACTCCAGGTTAGATTCATTCAACTGAAATGACTATGCAGTTAAAAGGGGAAGTTCCCTTATTTTACTTTTCACAAATTTTAAGAGTGTTGCATCATGAATGTGGCAAAATAAAGTTGTATAAATAAATTCCTTGTATAATATGGTGCCTGTTGGTCATAACCCTTATAAAATACGTGTTGATTATACTATAATCAGTTTATTATAACCAACATGTACCATCTGCAATAAAAGCTGCATTCACATAAAAACTTTTTTTAAATTTAATTCTTATATGATTCATATGATATCAACTAATTTTAAATCTGTCATCTATTTTAAGACAGTAATTATTTATTTAGTGGTTTCAAAGCTTTAGTTACTAATTATGTATTTAGTTTGGTGTCTGTTTTTCATCATACAAATTTTAACTTTTATTATTTTTATAAAGAATTTTATCGAAATTTATCTTTATAAACAAAAAGAAAAATATTGCTAAAATGAATTAGTGTTTAAGAAATATTAAAGAAAATTAATATAATAGTTAAATAATTATCTATAACATCAATATAACAATTAAATATTAATATTAAGAATTCATTTCTGCTTTGAGTTGCATTAAAGTAGTATAATATATAATAGTTAATATAATTAGGAGTATAAGTTTTAATATTTAAAAACAGAAAAAAAACTTAAAATATGCTTTTTATCATCAAAAATATAAATAAAATTATAATTTTATCTCATATAATTGGTGAAAAACATATATATCACAATTGATGTTTTATATCTGATATAAATAAGGATTTTGTTAGTTGTAAAATATGGCTGTTTGTTATAAAGTATGACACTGACTCATCCATCTAGTAGAATATAGCCGTCGTAATCTTTTCCTGATGGACTCAGGGAATATTCAATTTTTACTATCAATATGTTTCGTCTTTTTGGAGTGGGGAAAAATTATAACTTTTAAGAATTATGCTCAAAGTCTTTTCAATATATTTCACTTTTGTAGCATTTCCTATTATCAAATTTAAACTACGGGATGAGCAATGTACATAGAGTGCTGGAGGATTTAATTTTAAAATAATTTATTTCATTTTATTAAGTTTTCAACTCGTTAAAGCTTTACCTCGTAATCTTATCCATATTAAAATGAAAAATATATTTGTTAAATTTTAATATTTTCAATTATCGTATTGTCACAGCTTTAGCTGTCGTATTTGAAACATGTACGAGATGTAAAATTCTTTCATCATTTACAAAACAAATGCACAAAGAAAAACTTTAAATTGTGGATATATCACAGGTTTCCTTAGCTAATAAGGAGAAACAATCGGAAATATTTATGGCTTCCAGTATCTGTTGCATAATTAATTTATTAAAAGTAGATATTATTCAGTTTTGAATATTTCAACCACTAGAAATAGAAATTTGGCAGAGTTTTGAAAATGAGTTATTAAAACTGTAACGGCGACATTAATTCTTTCCTCCAAATTAATTATTTCCTTAAAATCTCCAAATTATCTAAATTCTCTTAAAGCACTACTTTGATAGTCATAAAACATAATCAAGTTTCCTTTTAATTTCGGCACCTATGCAAGTACCTATTACTTCAATAATTTGAACGATTTAAATTTTTTTTTCATTTTTTATTGCAACAAGATTTACAAAAGTTGAAACAGTATTAATGTGATACTTTGTTTCTTGAGACTTAGGAAAATATTCTATCACATGTTCGCAATTATCATATCTCTTTACAACCAACAATTTGTGAGCCACTTTTACCTACTTCAGCTAGAAACAATAGGAAGCAATAGAAGAACAATATTTACAATATGCCATATTTTAATCTACGAATTGACAAATCGGCAGAACTTTATGAATCACTTCGTAAAATGTTTACTTTTTCTAAATAAATGCTAGCATAAAAAAGTAACCAAGAAGAGATGCATCGCCAACTCTAGTACGAAAAGGACGAAAGAAGATGTTTGTCCCTACTTCCTGTTCCTTTAGAGTAGGGGGACACATTTTATTGTTATTCTAGTGTTTGAACTTGTCAACATATTTCTTATGACTTGGAATTGAACGATAACAACAGTGATACAACATAAAATTACTTTATATTACAATTTGCATGATATTGCAGTACATAGCAATAAAGACAAAAAATTGAAAGTATTGGAAAGTTCTGGAACCCTAACGCACATTTTAGTTTTTGGTAAATAAAAAAAAGAAAAAGAAATTTTCAGTTTTCTTGATTTGGGGGCTCAAGTCCACTACCCACCTATCCATGGGGCACACCTGCCCACAATTTAAACCATGGATTTCTAACAAATACTACTAGGTAAAATGTGGGAGTTATTACGTTCCTCACATTTCCTCAAATCCAGCGGATAAACTTTACAGCTGAATGATGTATCTTGACTATCAGATTAAAATATTCCTTACGAAATCTGTTTATTAGAAAAGAAATTTCTGAAGCTCTGTCTCACATATCCAAATCTAATGATAAGCAAATTTAAAACAGTTTTCAATTCGTTTACTCATAATTACATAAACGTCATTCGATTTATGTTTTCTTTAATAGTTTTTTTTTATTTTCCTTAAATTAGCACTCAAAAGTGTCTTCGCTTGCTACTTACAATTGAAGTGCTTCATTCTGCAGAATTTTCTTCAGTTTTATCAAATTCAATGAATATTAGCTTTTAATCTCATTAAATTTAAATTCTATTCACGTTTGTAAATCAAATCGTTCAGAGATACTGCTTTCTAATTTTCATTAAAATCTTAATTTATTCATTGAAACCTATGAAACGGGTCTGTAATAAATGTAATCCATTATAGGGTTTGACAATTTATTATCAGTAGAATAAATTTCGTGCTTTCAATAATATATTATATTTATTTAGCATTTAGATTCAAACCACATTGAATATTTCTAATTTAAAACATTTCAAAATTTTAAACATTTTTTTAAATTATGAAAAATAAAAAAGTTTTATTAAAATTAATTTCATGAATTCAAACCACTTCAATTCATGCATTTTGTAAAAGCTTAAAATATTAATGCAAACAAACAAATAGGGTGAATTAATTACTAAAATTCTATATATATATGAAAAATAATTTAAATTCTATATATATATATTTGTATGTCATTTTTTTAAAGTGTTAGTATTCTTATTGATGCTACTTGAAATAAATATTAGTTTATTTAAATAAATGGGAATATAATTAGTTTCAAAGATACAAATATTTTTGTTTGTTTGTGTAATGAAATTTTAAAATAATGTTTATCAATGGCACAAAGAAATTTATAAGAGTAATGAAAAAGTTGTGTCAATCTTTTACAAAACTCACCTAACCACCACATTAAATTATTATAATTTAATATTCTAAATTAATAAATCGGTGTTCATTATTTTTTAAATGCCCTGCTAACCACTCAAATTGCCAGTATGATAAATTATTATAAATTTCAAAGCCATATTTAATACATGAAGAAAAGGAATAAATTTGCTGAAATGACAACTCGTTTCAACATACTAAACCTGAAAAGTCAATAGTTTGTTTGTCACCATGTGAGCTGCAATCTACTATACGTATGAGCCTTGCAAGAAACAATGTTTGGCATATGTCATCTATTGCTGCTTTCCGCAAGTCACCAAGGTTCATCAGATGCAATCGCGGATGACTTCTCATGTAACAATTGTTGCTTGATCATTGATCAGACGTGATTATTGAGCTGCAAATTGTTGTGAATGGGAAGAACGATGAAAGTGTTGAGAGTTAAACAATTATTGAACATTATGTATCACATGCAATCTCAAATCGACCCATTAAAACATATCTAAAATAATAATTTCAATAATCTTTTAATTTTTTAAAATTTGCAAATAAGGTTCTAAATAAACATTTAAGTATAAATATGCATATTAATAAAAAATTTCTTACTATTTGTCTTAGGACTTTTCATTTACTTAAACATAACTTTTATTACTCAGTAGTTTCATTTATTTTATGTACATCGATGAAAATTAATTCTCAAATAACAAATAAATTTTATAGAAAGTACATCATAAAATATACATATTTTTTTATTTAACGTTTTATGATGCATTTTAAATACTTGTTATTATAGAAGAAATAATTAAACTACAAAATATTACACAAGGAAAAACATTTTTTAAAGTTCCAGACATACAAAAGGAAAATAAAAATAATATATTCAATGAATAAATATATCATTTTTCTATTTGTTCAGGAAATAGAAATTTTTTAATATATTAAAAAAGTCCCAGTTTTCTATTAAAAGGTATATTAAATATGTTAAAAATAAAAATGCATAGTATTTGCTGAATAGTTATTTTCTCCGAAATCTTTACCTTCCAATAAAAAAATTTTTGCTTCAAAATCCTATTAAATTTCTTACGAAATATTTTTTTTATAATTAAACAAATATGTTAATAAATTAATAAATATCGAAATATTTTAATTCAAAAATGATGAAAGATATCAAATTTAAAAATTCAATCTAAATTTTAAATGGATAATATTTACTTAATGTCTTTAAATATAGAAAAAAAATATATTTTGTTTAAAATTTAAGTTACTATTTACTATGAAAACTTTGAATAAAAATTTTGAAATAAATGATATTCAAATAATTTTAAAATACAAGATTTATAATTACTAATACAAATTTTAAATGTTGATAATTTTGATGTTGTATTTCCTAGTATTTGTTTGTTACATGACAAATCAATTTTTTTATGCATATTTTAGAAATAAATAAGTATTTAATTTTAGTTAAATTTTTCTGTTCAAAATATTTTTACAGATGTATTAATGTTTATAAATTATTATCCAGTTATTTTTACTATTATATTGCAGATGGTAATGTTATTCATTTTCTAATGTATTAAACAATAATTATTTATTGCATAAAATCAACCTAAAATAAAGCAATTATTCAAATATGTTAGGTAGAGATAAATTAAATTTACTTTAATATAATTTTAATAGGAAAAAATATGAGTATCACTTCAAAAAAATTAGATTTTATGTATAAAATGTAATCAATAACATTCTTACAGCACTATTTTCTTTGTTTAGTATATCCTTTTACACATTTATTTCAACAATTAAATTCTCTACAATAGTTTCATTAAAATCTTTTTTTTTCAAAATTTTTATTTTGAAATCCCCATAATTTTCCAATATTTTTCTTTTCTGCCTTCGTTTTAAAATGGCTCAAATAATCTTTTTGTTAACAAAAATAGCAAAATTCCTACTCCAAAATATTTTCTTGATTTTAATAGCAAATTAACAGCAAGATAAAATAAAAATAAAATCATAAATTATAAAATTAATATATATATATATATATATATTACGATGCTATTTCTCTAAAGTTATTTTACTTTTATTATTTCACTTTTTATTACATGATATTTTCATTCATTGAAGATATTACATAGTAATATCTCCACTTTTTATTATATAATATCTTTTATAATTATCTCATTCGCATGTAACATATTGTTTATAATACTTGAGTGTCAACTACAGAAATGTGATAGAGGAATAAAATATTAGGATAATTTAATTATGAAAAGAAATAATATAAATATCAAAATAATACTTTCCACAGAAGGATGAAATAAATTCATTCTATAAGCATTATATATATTATTATAACATTTACCTCCAATCAGCGCACTATTTTATGCTTCATTAATTTTAACTAACTTGTTTTATCAATAAGAATAAGAAATATTAGAAAATATCTTTCAATATAATCGTGTCTTAAATATTTCCTGCTGATCATTTTATTCGACTTTAAACTAATGGAAATGGTAAAAAAAAAAATTAAATGATTATATTATTAGAAATACAAAATTAAAATACTATTATTACAATTAAGTATTAGGAAAAACATTATATAGTTTGTAATTGTCCTTGAGAATTAATTATTTAAAGTGGTAGCTAATTTAACGTTAGTTAAAGTTTGTGATAGTTGAACTAATAGTCATTTAAATGTGTTTAAATCACTTGAACTAATGGCTATATATATTTTTCATAAGATTTAAAATTTTCGATGATTGAGGGAATATTATAAATTCTGCCTCCAAAATATGTATCAATGAAAAATCAGTGAAAAATATGTATCAGTGAAAAATGAAAAGATTATCAGCTTCCTTTAAATTAAAATTTCCTATTACTTAACATAATAATAATTTAGGGATATTCTGCCTCCAAAATATGTATCACATTTAATAATAATTTATTCTTATGATTTTGTGAGATTTTTCGAGGAAAAAAGATGGGTAAGTAGGTTATCAAAACGTGATTGTTATAATTATCATTATAGGGAATATAATATTGATAATTATAAGGAGACATTATAATGATGCTACTAAGATTGGCTTAAGAACACCATACTTAAAATGTGTCTAATTAAAATTATGTTCATCCAATTTGACGTGAAATAAGATTGGTAATTTTTCGATTTTCTATGTAAAATATATTTATAGATATTTTTTTTTTTATATTTTCATTTCACATGGTTTTCTTTTAATTTTGTACTACCTTTTATTTGAAGGATTACTAAAAGATTTGACAGTAATTATAAAATAATTAATATCATACTTGAAGTATAAATGGTAATACACTACAAGAAAAAGCAAATAACAATTCCAGTTACAGAATGAATTTCTTTCCGTTTCTAATTAATGGTTTTTGTGCATCGATTTTCTTCACAATGAAGGTATGTCAAATTAACAACGAAATGATTAATGTTCATTGCAGATAAAAAAGTAATATATATATATATATATATATTAAATTGAAAACTAATTATTAGTTTTAAATTTAATTTTTAAAAGGTAGTATCTCAAATATTAATATTATGCAGGCGAACATCATAAAAAGCGATTGAAATTTCTATCAGAATATATATATATATCAGAATATATAGATATATCAGAATAACATATTTTATTAAGGATCAATATCATTATTTGTCTCAGCATTAAATAAAGTGCTTTGGAATTTAATTAGTTTTCTGAATAAACATGGTTTGTTATTTATTTGTTGTTGAATGGTTTATAATTATGATTTATATAAGAAATGGAAGAATAAAAAATCTGACAAATCAGAAAAATATTGATTTTAAAACTGAGTTATATGTTAGATAGTTAAATAATCCTTCTATACAAATTTAAAAACATTTCAAGAAACAAATAAATGAATCAATTTATTTTGATGTTTTATATTCTTCACTTATAAGTGTAATTTAGATAGTTTGAAAAATTCCCCAATATATATTCTAATTATAGAACATGCAGTTAATAAGGACAGAAGTTCTTATTCTCTTGTAATAAAATGAGACTACAGACAATGTTTTGAAAACTTAATAAATATAAAATCTATTCCTATGAAATGTATTGCATTGATTCTGATTGTCTGTTGGATTTTGCTTCACCAATCCAACACACAAATTTGGGGAAATTATCTATGAAATCGGGAGTGCAGTGTAGATTTACCTCCTCGTAGTGCAATCAACAAATTTAACTTTTTTAATTTGCATACGTTTGCTTGCTTATAATAAATTACAATCATTACGTAAATTGTGAGTTAAATTACAAGTAAATGTTTGTTAGAAATTAGGTATATTAATATTGTAATCAGGAAATTCATCTTCAAAGATGTTTGCAAATTAAACAGTACATCTTTTTACAGTAATGTAAGTATATGCCATTAGTGAATAATGATAAAAATATTACATATATATATATATATATATATATATATATATATATATATATATGTATTATTTTTTAATAAAAGAAGAATTGTTTTATTTTCAACTAATAACGCCTAAATAAGATTCTATTCTATTTATAAAAGGAATAAACTTATAACGCCTAAAAAAGATTCTATTCTATTGATAAAAGGAATAAACTTGATGCAAAATTCAGCAAAAAAATTTTAATAATTTCTTTAGGCCAAATGGAAAAAATAGAATATAATATTTTTAAGTAAAGTGGAAATTAGGTTATGCGGGAATCATAAAAGTTGGTTCTCCAGGAAGGTAATGCTCATATATATATATATATATATATATGTAATATTTTTATCATTATTCGCTAATGGCATATACTTACATTACTGTAAAAAGAGGTACTGTTTAATTTGCAAACATCTTTGAAGATGAATTTCCTGATTACAATATTAATATACCTAATTTCTAACAAACATTTACTTGTAATTTAACTCACAATTTACGTAATGAGTGTAATTTATTATAAGCAAGCAAACGTATGCAAATTAAAGAAGTTATGCGGGAATCATAAAAGTTGGTTCTCCAGGAAGGTAATGCTCATATATATATATAAATATATGAGCATTACCTTCCTGGAGAACCAACTTTTATGATTCCCGCATAACCTAATTTCCACTTTACTTAAAAATATTATATTCTTCTTTTCCATTTGGCCTAAAGAAATTATTAAACTTTTTTTGCTGAATTTTGCATCAAGTTTATTCCTTTTATCAATAGAATATAATCTTTTTTAGGCGTTATAAGTTTATTCCTTTTATCAATAGAATAGAATCTTATTTAGGCGTTATTAGTTGAAAATAAAACAATCCTTCTTTTATACATCAACATATATCATCCGAGTGACCATCAACTGGAGAATGAAGAGATCAAACCATAGTTACTACAAAATGTGACTTCGCTGATACCATTAGATCAAGGTATAGTTGAAAACTTGAAATAAATCTACTGAAGGAGCTGTAAGGAAAGTTGGCCAAATGTCTTAATAGAGGACAAGGAGTTATACAATGCCTGAATAAGATTTTAAAGAATGTTGTATGTTCAAACGCCGCAGCATAGAAAAAAATTAAATCAACTGATCTAAAAGATCTTGTGGACTGATGACCACCAGATCTTTGTACCAAGCACCAGAAAACCAAATGATAAAAATGAATCTTTGATGAGATTGGTACATAGATTTCCTATTTATGAAATCCTTGTTGAAGAGTCTATTTCTAAATGAATAGCAAAACTTTACAGATGACATGAGTAGTTACTTCTAACTTTTATTGAATCTTTGAAAGTATTCATCATAAAGACCATAGCAATAAACATGAACAGGCTCTGTGAAAATTTATATTTTACTTCCTTACTCAGATAATCAGTGTATATATATATATATATATATACCCCACACTCTAGTTGCTTGACAAATCATATGGTAACTTACCGTCTTAACTTAAGTCACATAAAACAGTTCATTGGCATGCTCTTAAGTATCATGCTTCGTTGTTGTCCGAATCTACCTTTGTTTTTTCTCATATGTAACCGAAATGTCAACTAGTTACCATTAACGTGGGCTTCAGGAAGACATTTCTTTCTTTTTATAGATATGATGTTGCAGACACTCCATGGCTCCCAGCGAAACGGTATATAAGTAGTAATAAGTAGAAAATATTTAAGTACCGCTCGATAAGTAGAAAATAATTTCAAAAAAAAAAAAAAATTAGCTCATTAAAAAAACACACTTTTAGAACATATATTTATTTTGTTCCTTGCTTTTGGGAAATTAGGCCAATTTATTATTTTCATGTAACTAAGCGAAAAATATAAAATATTTTTACTACTTAGCTGTAACTTGTTTGCTTGTTTTTTTTGTTTTTGTTTTTTTTGCTGTAACTGTTCATAATCTGGCATTGGAAATAAAAAAAAATGTTTCTGAATGGCACAGACTCTTACAAAATCTTAAATAAAAGATAAAAAATTGGCAAAAAATTGAAGCTGTTAATTGTTTAGTCATTTTCTTATTGTTATTTACAACATCCCATACCATTGGAATCAGTTTCTTTATGTCGCTAAAACAAGAGAAATAAGGATATTAATAAAGATAAACTACGCTAATTTCTTTCTTTCAATAGGAATAAAGAGCTCTTTATTCTCTCAACAATAGCAACACTTGAATAGCTTGAGAACACTAGTATCTACGACACTCTTGATAGATATGTATTTTTTTGCTGTTGTCATGTATTTTTTTCAAATATTTGTCTTTAAAATTAGAAATATTTTTCCTAAGACTTAATTGAAGTGGTACTCAATTAGAGAAGGTGACAGTTTTCAATTAGACTAAATGAGGCACTAAAACTGAGATTTTGTTTAATAATCACTATATAAGAACTCAAGTATTTTTTTAACTATCTCTATTATTTTCTTTTATTAATGCATACATTTTAATGATATTGTTTTCATCAAATCATCATCTCGGGGAAGAATTGGATGGGGTTATATTTTCAAAGCAAAAAAAAAAAAAAAAAAAAAAAAAAAAAAAAAAAAAAAAAAAAAAAAAGAAAATGACAATGTTTTTTTGAAAGATTAATTTGTATCATAGTCTTAATGGATTTTTTTTTCAAAATTTAGGAAAATTTAATTATATTATATTATAAATTTGCATTTATTTTTTTTAAAAATCAGACCTTTGGTCGTGATTATTTTATTGTTTGCTGAAAAAGGTAGAACAAATATTTAATAATCAAAAGAAATTTTTTTTTAAAGATTGATTACGAAAGTAATATGCAAAAGTTTAAAAATTGAACATACTGTATTAAACGCAATATAATATGCATAAAAAATAATATATAAATTTATAACTTATGTATTCTTGTGAAATGTATAAACTAAAATTATAAAATTAAAAAAGTTCATGTCGTTCTATCTGTTTCGATAGCTGATTTTTGTTTTAAATTTTTACATGTTTTCGACTGATACTAGGTAATATAAACCTTTTTTTTTTGAATTTGACATTTATTTCTTAAGAAACAGAGAGTATCACGTTTTCAATAATTGTATTAATAATTTATATTATTCAAAACAATTATATTATAATTTTGCTAATAATCGATATTATAATTGTATTGATTTTGATTGTATTCATAATTTATATTATCAATAAAATTGATATTATAATTGTATTGATAATTGATATAATAATGTGTTTAAATTTATTTAAAATAATACAGTTGAATGCATATAATTTTAAAATTTACTTAATTGAATCTCAAAGAAGAATATTTGAAGATTATGTTATAGTTTCACGAAACACCTCCATTTAAGTTAAATTAGATTTAAATACAATATTGAAAAAAATAAAATTTAAATTCAAAAAAGTGTTGATTTTGAATTTGTTAATCGGTAATTGTACATAAAGAAAACCATAATTTGTTAAGATTCCTTTTGAAAAAAATAAAGTTAAGTATTCAAATATTTTCTAAAAAATATTTATATACAATTTAGTTTAATGCTCAGTGTTCCATGAATACAAAATACAGTATGTAAATATAAATATTGAAAGACACCAACGATGTTCAAATTAAATTTATTAAATATTACAAAAACTCTTTCAAACAAAAACGAAATAAAAAATTAAATGAACAAATAATAATACGTATGCAAACTTAAACATTTTATCCTCTTTCGCTTACTTTACAATTTAATTTATACATTTTCCCCATCTTAAGCGATTTTATGGTTTATTCATAAATATGCATGTGCTGGGGATATCTCATATCTTTAGTTAATCGTTAATAAAAAAAGGTTCCATTCAAACATTAAAATTGATTTTTAGAAATACATAAACAGGAAATTATTTGAAATATTATTCATATTTTATTCGTAAGATAAAACGAGATATTTACTTGAATTTAAATTCGCCAATCTTGCATATTATGGTTGCGTTTAAAATTCTGAAGATGATTATTATAGACATATGTCTTTTAATCCTGCATTAGCTTATTATATTAAACTCATTGCTTTATTATTTATAGATTTTATTTTATTTTATATCATCTTTTGTTAGGTTTATACGATTGCATATATTCATATACAAATAGAATTTGTTAGTCACTCTGTCTGTCTCTCTGTATATATATATTTAAATTTTATATAATTAATATAATAAATTATAATATAATAATAATTTAAGTTTTATTATATTTTTTATGTATATTCATTTTAGTTTAGAAGATAATGGATAAAAAGATAAAAATAAACGGCACACTCAGTAATGCGCTTAAATATATTTATTATTCAGCAATTCTAAAAGAAATCTAAAGTGAATAAACTCTGTAAGTACTTTAGAACAGCACAAAGTTTAAAATAACTCAAAATAAAATTTCTTGCTTTGTGATGCAAATGCTTTCTTTTAGATTTTATAGTAAGTTAAATTTCTTTGCAGTTCATTATATTTTCATGAATTTATCTCTTAGAGTTTAAGTAGTTATTTTATTAATTTATAAATTTTGCTTTATTTTTTTTTTTCAATCATTCTCATTTCTATCGTAGACAGCCTAAAAAATTATTACTGATAGAGGATGATAAATATATTTTATTTATTTTCTTAGAATAATTTTTCTGATTATTTCGAAAATTGTACTATAGATAAATAAAGGAATATTTAAAAAACACTTTGTCATTGTAATTAATTAAATTTTTTTACACGACTCTATAAGCGATTTTTTTAAATTACTTTTAAATTTACAAAAATATATTTAATAATTAAAAACGCTCAAAATGTTTATATTAATAAATATTTAAGGCAAGCACAATGAGGTAAGAAGAATCTTTTTACTTTAATTATATTTTTTTCCTAAAATACATAGCATTAATTGTAATATTCCAAATGATAAGTAATCAATAAGTTATGTTATAATTTTTACTTTAATTATATTTTTTTTTCCTAAAATACATAGTATTAATTGTAATATTCCAAATGATAAGTAAACAATAAACAATATTAATTAAATTTAAATAGTAGAGAACGAAAATATGCAAAATAGCATTTTTAAATGTATTGCAACTTTTTGTTAAATGAGCAATGTTGGCTATAGATTCTATTTATTCTATTTATGGAGGAAAAAGCAATTTAAAAGTAGAGAGCAACCTAGCATAAGATTTATATTTGAAAACACATGAAATATAATTAGAGCATTAGAGCTCTTTAAAATATTTCGTAAGCCTGAATTTACATTGCAAAAATATATTTTTGCATGTTTTATTATATTTTTAATGTTTATATCAATTATTTCATATTGTTTTATTATATTTATTGTTTAATACATTTACTATATTTTTTATATTTTTGCATATTTATATATGAACCATTTTCTGTATAATATCTGATATAAATTTTTAGATAATAATAATAATTTTAGTTAGATAGAAGCCCTTTTTTCTTATTTACAAATGAATAATCAGCCATAAAAAACATGACGGTTTTTTTTCCATTTTTTTTAAATATTGTAATCGCCATTAATAATTTCAACACCATAACTGACCAACTGTGAATAAATGAATTTATTCTACAATCAAACAATATCTCACGTACTTCTTAGAAACAAGCTGAAATTTCATTTAATATAATATTTCATTTTGTGAAACATGGTACGGACTGTAACATATACATACCTTTCTTGGGTTCTGCGGAGATGGAAAAGAGTGTTCCCATAAATTTGCAAACCATTCCCCCAGCAGAAACAAAGGAAGTCAGTTCCATAAATCAGACAGGCAAAAGTATTCGTTGCATTTGATCCACCAATGTTTTATTCAGTATGCATTTACAATACGGAATGGACTTCATTCTATTTTTACGCACACGATGTTTCTCCAAAAAATATAAATACACCATAAATATTTAAAGAAACTTTTTCCAGTAATGTAGGATCCTAAATCTCCCATGTTTATCGGTAAAGCGTGGATCCTAATAAGCTGGTAACCGGCGAAAAAAGCTTAAATTTTAAATGCTTATCCAAAAGACGTTCTATTAAATGTTCGATCTCTTTCTATATTGATTGAACTTTGATATTTTCTGGTAAAAGAAACCGCTGCACATATTGCAGAATAGCAAAAGTGGCAGAAAATACCCAAAATTTCGAATATTGTTGTAAACATGTTTTTTCGATACGAAAATATGAACTAAATTGATTGAAAACTTTTAATCATTTTTAACAGCATTATCATCGTTTACTGTTTTTTAAAACATCTAGGTTCATTATGATAATAATAAAATTCGGAGGACCAGAATGGCCGAGTGTTTAGTGTTCGGTGCCAATTATATATATATATATATATATATATATATATATATATATATATATATATATACAAGTCAAGTCAAGTACAAGTCACATCAGTACAACAGTTAAAGTAAAAGTGGCAGGGAATGAGCTAGAAGCACGGCAGTTCTGCTGAACGGAATCCATAACTGTATTCGGTACACTTAAATTGTATAACAAAACCATCATGATATAATTCGCAATACAAAAACACTGAATTGTACAAGCATTGAATTGCTTTACATTCAGACCCGGTCTGACAACCAAGTGACTAGTGTTCAGTGCCGCAGGTTTCGACTTGGAGTCCCGGTGGTGCCATGGATGATTGTAATGATTCGGAATGCACTTTAAGGCGTAGATCCCGGTTTCATATGAGTATAGAGCTTCAAGGTGTCAAGTCAGGCTTCTGTCTACGGGTGCTCCATCACACAACAGAAGCTGCCCCTTTCCCTTCAACCATGAGTTCATACGGTTCGTGGGCTTGGTCTAGATGTCTATCAAGTGGGTTAAGAAACCAAAACATCAGTTCTGCTATTTAATAATTTAATTTCATTAATCTATCTATTTATTTATCTACATTTATTTAATTTAATTTATATGTCTATTTATTTAATTTCATTTATCTATCTATTTATTTAATCTAGATTTATTTAATTTCATTAATTTAAGATTTATTTAGACAAAAGTTAAGGAAATCGTTTATTAAATATGCTTAAAACAAAATTTATATAGAATATATTCAGTTTTCTGATGTAAGTAGAAGAATTATAAATATATTCGAATGTAAAAAGTTGCAAAAAGCTGCATGTACAATGTATATCCAAAACTTTTGGTAATTGTCTTTTTGTTTTTGTTGTTATCTGTTTAAAATAGAAATGATTGATTTTTATCTAAAAAGATGAGAAAAAAAACATAAGATATTGGTTTGGAAAAAGCAATGAAATTTTGTTAAAAGGATACATGATTTATAATAGATTCTCTTATAAAAACCTTCATATAAGGAAAGTTGAAAAAAGAAATTGCAATTTAAATTTCCAATTAAAGATTTTCCTATTTTGAATTACTATCAGAAATATATTTTAACGATTATATCCAACGGAGTCATACAATCACTTTACGCAAATAAGCTCCAACAGGATAAGTCAATCTAGTTATACCTCTAAATCTACTTTTGGAAAAAAGGAAACTAGAATTGAGGCTGTACCATTTCAATGCATCACACCGAAGTTCAACAGCGTGTCATATATGGTTTGCTGTGCATTTGGACACTTAAAGCAATATCTTTATAAGAAGCACCCTAATGGACGAATGGACATGACATTGGTGAACTCTGAAGTATTGTGGTGGAGGACCGTAGTAAGATAAATCTTGAACTTTAATGGAAAACTATTATCTTTGAAATCAAGATGCAATATGGCTATAAGATTGAACAAATTAGAAATTAAAATTCTTAGTTTATATATCGATCTATCTATATATCTATATATATATATATATATATAGATATACATAGACAGATAGAAGTAAAGTCAATGCACACATGTTTGAACATCGCTTATAAATGATTATAAATTTGTTTTTTTCCCTAATTTTTATGCATACTTTAATGATTTATTTTTTAAATATATAATTATAAAATTAAAAAAAAATAATTGTTTTCATTTCCAAATGATTATGATTTAATATATTATATGTAAGAAATATAATATTGATAAATTTTTAAATTTTCTGTTATGTTATACAGCAGATTGGAAAAATTACAATAAGTAATATATAGGAAAATTTGTGATATTTTATCTATTATTTTATAGACATTATAAAACAATAATTTAATTTTTAAATTTGATTTACATTTCTAATATCTTTATACAGCTCCATATTTCTTAAATTGCTATGTGGCAAAAAAGGCAACATTTAAAGACGTCATTTTCTTTAATGCAGAGAGTATTATCAAGAAAGTATCTTCAAAGTAACACTTCACTTTCAAAGTAATCCTGAATTCAAACATAAAATCACCAGTGACATTCATAGAGGGGGGCCGCGTTAATCTTTATGGCTACTATAAAGAAGATCGATTGAAAAGTTCGTCATAAGCATTTCTCTAAAAATAACGAGTCTTCTAAAAACATTTGGAAAATGGCCACTTTTTTAAAATCACTAAACTGTAAGACACACTTACGCAAGGATGGAATGCGATTTTTACAACTTGCACTCAAAATCCTGGCTTAAGTAAAGACGCACAAACCAAAAAAAAAATTTAAAAAGAAAATAAAGGCAGCAAGCACCGTTAGCAAGAGTAAAGAACTTTCGACCAACAAACTTTGCCATTCGCCTTCGAGATCCCTATAATTTGGTTAAATGTCTAATTACGCCATAATGAGTTAGTTAAAGTTTGTCTTGGACATAAATTCGGAGGAAAAAAATTGCAAATCTTCTGGGAGCGACGAAAAAGTATGTAATTTTGCGTTTCCCTCTACTTGGTTTACCACCCCAGAGTAGTAAGGAAGTAGCCATGCTCATTAATCTAAAAGAGAGGATTTTTGTGCTACCTTCTACGTTGTTTATGGTCCAATTTATGATAATTTACGATCCGGATAAATCTTTTTTTAGAGACGTCATAATAGTTTTTGAAGTCAAAATAACCTTTATGGGGTGTAATTTTCTGGGCCCGCCAACTTTCGTGCTAATTAACTTTGTTATTTTTTAAAGTTTAAAAATAAAAAATTAGAAAATATATTGGCTACATTACTTTTAAAAAGAATAATTTGAAGTATAGCCGATTAGAATGTATTACTTTCAAAATGAGATTTAAATTCAAAATTTTTTATTTAAATTGTTGAGGTGCTTTCTTTATTAAAATTTACAGAACATTGCTTTCATCTTTTTGAAATATTTACCATATGACTTTTCTATAGGATTCCATAAGCGTTTCCCCGAATTTGTATTGCTGAAGAAAATCCATATAAGTGCAAAATATTTCATGAGAATAAGCTTATATTGGCTGCAATAAATGTCATTTAACTGTATTAGATTCCAAATGATTATAATTTTAATGCATTATATGTAAGAAATATAAAGTTGATAACATTTTAAAATTTTCTATTATATTATATATCAGATTAGAATATACAGAAAATTATAATAAGTGATAAGAAGGAAACAGTTTGACATTTTACCTATTTTTTTATAGACATTATTAAAAAAAATTTAATTTTTAAATTTAACATACATTTTTATTATATTTGTACAGTTTAACATTTTATAATTTATGTGGCAATAAATGCAACATATATATAACACATTTTCTTTAATGCAGAGAATATCATCAAGAAAGTATCTTCCAAGTAGCATTCCACTTTCGAAATAATCCTGGTTTGAAACGTAAAATCACCAGTGGCTTTCGTAGATGGGGCCGTGTTAACTTTTATAACTACTAAAAGAAGATCGATTGAAAAGTCTGTCATAAGCATTTCTCTAAAAATAACGAGTCTCCTCAAAACATTTGGAAAATTACCACTTTTTAAAAATCATTAAACTATAAGACACACTTACGCAAAGAAGGAATGCCATTTTTACAACTTGCATCGTTACCTAAAATCCTGGCTTAAGTAAAGACGCACAAACTAAAATAAAAGTTAAAAAAAAAAAAAAAAAAAAAAAAAAGGCAGCAAGCATCGTAAGCAAGAATAAAGAACTTTCGACCAACAAACTTTACCATTCGCCTTCAAGATCTCTATAATTTGGTTAAATGTCTAATTACGTCTTAATGAGCTAGTTAATGTTTGTCTTGGACATAAATTCGGAGAGAAAAAATTGCAAATCTTTCTGGGAGCGACGAAAAAGTATGTAATTTTGCGTTTCCCTCTGCTTGTTTTACCACCCCAGAGTAGTAAGGAAGTAGCCATGCTCATTAATCTAAAAGAGAGGATTTCTGTTCTACCTTCCACGTTGTTTATGGTGTATTTTATGATAATTTACGATTCGGATAAATCTTTTTTTAGAGACGCCATAATAGTTTTGAAGTCAAAATAACTTTATGGAGTGTAATTTTCAGAGCCAAGTTTCGTGCTAATTAACTTTGTTATTTTTTAAAGTTTTAAAATAAAAAAATTAGAAAATATATTGGCTGCATTACATATAAAAAGAATAATTTGAAGTATAGCCCATTAAAATGTATTACTTTCAAAAGGAGATTTAAATTCAACAATTTTTATTTAAATTGATAAGTTGCTTTCTTTATTAAAATTAACTGTACATTACTTTCATCTTTTTGAAATATTTAACATGTGACTTTTTATAGGATTTCATAGAAGTTTCACCAAGATTGTGTGTTGTATTGTTGAAGAAAATCCAAATAAGTGCAGTACATTTCATGAGAATAAGCTTATATTGGCTGCCATGTATCTGTTTTAAGTTTCCTAATGATTATAATTTTTAACGTATTTTATCTAAGAAACGTAATATTGGTAACTGTTTTAAACATCCTATTATATTATACAGCATTTTAGAATATAGTGAAATGTCTGATAAATGATATATAGCAAAAAATGTGACATTTTATTTATTATTTTACAAATATTATTAAACAATATTTTAATTTTTAAATTTGTCATGCCTTTCAAAAATCTTTGTATATTTTAGCATTTTATAAATTATGTGGCAAAAAAAGCAACATTTAAATACGTCATTTTCTTTAATGCAGAGAATATCATCAAGAAAGTAACTTCAAAGTAGCACTCCACTTTCAAAATAATCCTGGATTCAAACATAAAATCTCCAGTGACTTTCGGAGAGGGTGCCGTGTTAACTTTTATAGCTACTAAAAAGAAGATCGATTGAAAAGTCTGACATAAACATTTCTCTAAAAATAACGAGTCTCCTCAAAACATTTGCAAAATGGCCACTTTTTAAAAATCATTAAACTTTAAGACACACTTACGCAAGGAAGGAAGGCCATTTTTACAACTTGCACCGTTACCTAAAATACTGGCTTAAGTAAAGACGCACAAACCAAAAGAAAAATTTAAAAGAAAATAAAGGCAGCAAGCACCGTTAGCAAGAGTAAAGAATTTTCGACCAACAAACTTTACCATTCGCATTCGAGATCTCTATAATTTGGTTAAAGGTCTAATTACGCCTTAATGAGCTAGTTAAAGTTTGTCTTGGACATAAATTCGGTGGAAAAAATTGCAAATCTTTCTAGGAGCGTCGAAAAAGTATGTAATTTTACGATTCCCTCTACTTGTTTTGACCACCCCAGAGTAGTAAGGAAGTAGCCATGCTCATTAATCTAAAAGAGAGGATTTTTGTGCTACCTTCTACGTTGTTTATGGTCCAATTTATGATAATTTACGATTGGGATAAATCTTTTTTTAGAGACGCCATAATAGTTTTAAAGTCAAAATAACCTTTATGGTGTGTAATTTTCTGGGCAGGCCAAGTTTCATGCTAATTAACTTTGTTATTTTTTAAAATTTTAAAATAAAAAAAAATAGGAAATATATTGGCTGCATTATGTATAAAGTATAGCCTATTAAAATGCATTACTTTCAAAATGAAATTTAAATTGAACAATTTTTAGATGTTTTCTTTATTAAAATTCCGTATGTTTGAATAAACTTACTATACTTACTATTACCTTACTATAGGAATTTATAGATTTTTTTTCAATGGTAAGTTTACAGGGCAACAGATATCATTAAACTATAAAAACAGCAATATAGAAACTAATGACATCAGTTAATCTATCATATTAAGTTTGGCAATCCACTAATGCTTCCATAAAGAAACAGGAGGAAGTGCAGAACTGTATCCAAGTTCTGTGATAATCTAAAATGTGATATATCCATTTCTTCCTGGTTAACACACATGAGACACAGAGGGTCAGGAGCCAGTTTAATTCTAAGAAGGTTCTAGCTGAGACAGTCGTGACCACAGAAAAGCCGTAGCAATGCCATCAATGATAATGGGACCACCTGTGTTCAAATGCAGAACTCATAGGAACTTGCACAGATTCAGATTGAAGGTCGTTTTGTTGTATCAGATATTGTAATCCATAGACAAATATAATTTTTACTGCCTTTAACTAGATGGTAAATTAAAAATGAGTTGGTATTACATGACATAGAAGATTTAAATAAATAAACAATGTTTTTATTTAAATAGCGCTTTATTGCAGCTGGTACATATTGGATATAATAAACGGATTATAATCAATACGCATTATATAAGGATTATAACCAAACTCGTGCCATATTATAGAAATAATTTAATCTTGCAACTTTATTTCGCAACATTCATGATACAACACTCCTAATTTTTGGAAAAAATCGAATAGGGGAAGTTTACGATTGAACTGCATACGCGTTTCAGTTGAATAAATCTAACCTGAAATTCGCCATAAATTTTATTTAAATAATTTCAATTTCATTTCACTCAATGTTCATTTAAAGTTCATAAATTTTATTTCCACAGACTTGAAATTTTGATGTTAATATAACTTTCATTACAGAGGATACAGTTTGGTTATAATAAATGGATTGTAATCAATACGTATTATATAAGGATCATAACCAACGTGTACCACATTATACAAGGAATTTAATCATACATTATTTTACAACATTCATGCGACAATATTCTTAACTTTTCGGAAAAGTCGAATAGGGAAACTTTCCGATTGAACTACATAGTCGTTTCAGTTGAATGAATCTAAACTGGAGTCAGCCATAAATTTAATCTCCCTCTAGAATATCCTCCGGAGTTTTGTAAGTCGAGTTGACTTGACTTTTAGGATAAAGGAGGGCTCGCAAACTTCACATAAAAGACTTCTAAACTGCCCAAATTTCTTTGAAACCCGTATGTCAACACGAATTAAAATCCCAGTTAGCATGTTTTGAAGAGCTTCCCCAAATTTCACAGAGTTGGGTTAGAAGTAAATTAAATTCATTACCGCTCTGAAGACGAGACATTGTGCATTACAAGGACGTTATGAATAACTAAATTTCAACATTCCCTCGAAGGACTAAATCGAATTACAATAAAGGCCCAGTTTGATCAGAGAAATTCTGAATCTTTACTTAAACAAAGGCACACAATTCAGAATTTGTCTAAATTTATTAGACTCAAAATGTCTAGGCAAAAGAGGAAAGATCATAAGTAAATATCAATAATTCTGCAACATTGATAGCATAATAAGTAAGTGTCTAGACAGGAATGAATAAAATTAATGGTCAAAACATGCATATGGTATCAAATAATTACTTAGAATGGTAAAATTATTGCAAAATATTTTAGTTTTATAATGGATAGAGATTCAGATTTAATTGTAAATGTTAATCATTGAGCATAGGGAATATTAAAATAGGCAAAAGAGAAGAAAAAAAAATTAAAGTCCACTATTTAAATATTTTAGGATATAAATAAGAACAAATTTAAATATTGATACATAAAAGAAATTTCTTATTAATGAATCTTATATCTCGCTAATATAAAGGTATGCGTAATACCAACGATATAAAAAAATTGCATTACTTTAAATATATTCCATTCTACAAATTACATAGTTAAACTGTTCTACGGAAACATATTAACTGCCTATTATTTTTTGAAAACTTTTTTTAAGAAAGTGCTGAGATGAATTTTTAAAAAACCAAATTTTACCAATTTTTTGTCGCATAATAAATTAATGAATTTTTTTTAAATGAACATTTAATAAAATAAAAATCTTCCTATTATACATTATTCCTTCCAATTCATAAATTCTTTAGTAAAAAAATTACGTAATATTCTATTTTAAATTAAGGAGTAATTTTTGAAGGAACCAAATTGCTCCTGTAACAAACAAAAAAATAAAACCTTGTTATGGAAAAAAAAGGAACATTTTTTTTTTATGTTTCTAATTTTATTTTTAATTAAATTGTTTAAATAGTTTCTAATAACATTTTTTTTTTTTTTTTTTTTTTTTTTTTTTTTTTTACATTTTTTTCACCATTTTGGTTTTTTAATACATAGTATTTTTTTCCCGCAAGCGTCGGCTTATATCAGTTTCATATATGTAATTGTTTTTATGAAATTCAAATATTTTTCTGTTCTAAGATAAGAACTCAAAATTAATCGTTTAATTCTTACTAAGGAAATTAATAATATAACGCAAATTTAACAATTTTAACTTTCAATCACATGCAATGTAGATTTACCACCTCCTTGTGCACTCCGTGCAATGTCTGATACAGCAAAATGATCTACAAACACGTGTAAGTTCTTTTGAGTTATTCAGTGAGACGCAGGTGGTCCCATTATAATGGATGGCATTTCTACTGTTTTTCTGTTCTCACGATTGTCTCCTCCACGATACCTTCATAGAATTACACTGACTCCTGACACTCTCTGTCTAATGTGTGTTAACCAGGGAGAAATGGACATGCCTCACCGTGATTCTTCTTCTGCACAGCCCGCGTTATTGGATTGCCAGATTTAAGATGAGGGGTTAACTCATGCCATTAATTTCTACACTCATGTCCATAAATTAAGGATAATGAAGTTCAGGCAAAAAAAGAGACAGAAGCAAAACAAATTTGACTTATTTGTAAAGTCTATTTAAAACAAAAGGTAAAGAGCAAATAAGATGCTATATGTTTGACATAATTAATAAAAATTGCGATTTTTACTCCCTAGAGCAAATTTCAAAAAAGAACCTATTTACAAAAAACAGTATAACATGGTTAGTATGATGGGTAATATGGAGTATGTCTCCCGGACGATGCAATACAGGCCTTACAACGCCTAGGCATGCTGAATATCAAATTATCAATCTGATCTTGAACTGGAGCGCCGCAGGCGTGCCACTGGCCTTCTCGAGTTAACGAGGTTTCAGTGTTGGGTGCACATCTACGGAAAGGGAGGATTGAAGAACCACTCTGGGCAACGCAAGCAGCCCTTTGGCTGAGTACACTGTTGATAATGTGATAATCACTGGGTTCGTTCCGCTTTGGGAGTTGTCTGGTGCATATAAACACACCAGAACGGCTCTCAATCGTGAGAAGTTCTAAGAACTCTTGCTTTAGGCCTGTTTGAGTGATTCCTGGAGAATAGCACACATTTTATGGTCATCGGCAGCAATCACTCTACTAAAACTACTTATAGTAATCTATCATTAAATTATAGAAAATGAAAACAAAAATTAGACAACTAAGAGAAAGATTACTGATATTTACATATGTACAATAAAATTGTTAACACAATTATTTAAAGGAAGTGGCTGCGTATGGTAATTAGTATTACACAAGCTGTTAGGGGATATAGATACAATAATAGATTAAGAACATGCTTTTTGTTTCTATTGTGTAATGTAGTCTATATTATGGATTACAAAGTCCATCACTTTAATAATTTTTTCCTTTATTGTTTTGGATAATGCTGCATTTTGTGCCCAGGTTACATATGTATCTGGATTTGGTTGGAGAACGTGATTTGAGTCTGTTAAAGAGCAGGAGAAGAGATAGTGTTCCGGCGTGCCAGTTTCACCACAAATGCAGATGTATGTATCTTTAATATTGAACCTGTATAAGTACGCGGGGAAGGGATCATGTCCCGTTACAAAGTAGTTTAGATATGTATTTATGGACATCTTTGTTGACACTGTTGGAAGAAATTGATGGGTTCTTCTTCCTGTAAGCTGAGTGTCCCACTCTTCTTGCCAGATCTTGAGGCTATTCAATTTTAGTTGTCTTTTCAGTAGGCTTGTTGGGCCTTTTAATTGGGATTGATGTATTGTTTGCTTTGTCGCTTCTTTGGCAAGAAAGTCGGCACGTCGTTACCCTTGTTGCCGACATGTGCTTTGATCCACAATAGGCTGATTGATTTGTTGTTGATTGTGTATAATAGATTTCTGATATCTTCAACCAGACTATTTTTGTTAAAAAATCTGTTGATGGCTGTGAGAGATGAATAACTGTCCGTGAAGATGTTCATTCTTTTATAGTTAGTATTTATGAGCCATATCAAGGAATTGAGGATTGCATGAAGTTCAGCTTGGAATACTGAGTTGTGGCCTTGAAGGCTTGCTTGCCATGTGTGAATTTCTGATTCGTTGTTAAATGCTACGAAGGCTGAGCCTACCCTATTGTCCAATTTCGATCCGTCTGTATAAATGTGAAGATCACTGTTTCAATGTTCTGTATTTTTTAAAATTTGTGATGGTTTGGCCCATGGAGGTTCACTCCACTGTGAAATTGATTCTTGAAAATCATTATGTTCATATGTGTGATGATGAAAAGATGCATTAATTTTGAGCCGTGTGATTTTTGTAAATGTGGCTTCCCTTGCTGCTACCAGGTAGGTCTGCTCTAGTCCACCTAGAATTAGCAAAGCTGAGGTTGGAGAGGTTCTATACGCGTTAGTAATTTTTAAAGCAAATTGTCTCTGTATAGAGTTGAGTAGTTTGATTTTCCTTATTGTAATAATATCAGCCCATATTGAAGCTGCGTAGCATATGATCCGCTCCGCCACCGATTTGTACCATAGTCTGGTGAAATCAATCTGATCTTGGGAATATTACACCACTCATCAAGCAATGCCCTCCGAAGTTCCGGTTGACAAGTGGGAGGGGGTTGACGGGCAGCAATTCGTCGGCCAAGCATATCCCACACATGCTCTATTGGATTCAAGTCCGGTGAGTATGCTGGCCAATCCATACGGGTGATATCCTCCAATTGAAGGCATTCGTCTACAATGTTTGCACGGTGAGGACGGGCGTTATCATCCATAAACAGAAATTCAGCACACATGGCGCCCTGAAACAAACGTACATGTTGCACCAGAATGACATCCCGATAGATGTGGCCTGTCATCGTTATACTCTGAACATGCAGGTCAGTTCTGGAACCAAGAATAATTCCTCCACAAACGAGCCATCCTGCACCACCGTAACGTTGTCGTTCAATGGTGTTCTCTTGGTGGTAACGGGTACCTGGCGCTCTCCATATGAGAGTCCGGCGAGAATAAGACTGCAAACTAAACCTGGACTAGTCGGAAACATAAAACCAGACCACTGTTGCGGTGTCCACAATGCATGCTCTCTACTCCAGGGTAATCGTAGGCGACACTGAGTTGCGGTAAGTGGAACACATCTGACAGGCTTACGAGCATATAGACCAATGTGCCTTAAGTGTCTGCACACGGTCTGCCTTGAAACTGTCGTACCGGTAGCTGAAGAGAGCCGACGAGACAGGTCTGATGCTGTGCTCCGTCTGTTTCTTTTGTCAGTAACTTTCTAAATACCGGTCCTCATTCGGCGTTGTAACTCGGGGGCGACATGTGCTGTAACATCTACTCACATTACCATCATCTTGGCAAAGCCACCATCTTGGCATAGTTGCCAAAGCCTGGAGATGACACTCTGGGCGATTCCAAATTCCTCGGATATTTCCAGCTGGGTACGTCCACATTCCAGTCGTCCGATAATTCTACCACTTAAAAATCATCCAAACGCTTCCTTTGTGCCATAACTATGCGGTTATTGCACTGAAAGGCTTTTAAAGCGCTTGTGAACAATTTTATTTCTTTGCCACCATTCCTTATATACGCCTCTCTTACACTCTCGACATTGTGACGTACTATCTGAGCTATCTGGTGGTTTCCTGTAATTTGCATATTCTTCTTCCAGATGTGTGTGATAATTCTACAGGTGAAATTTTTATTTTAGAGTTCAATTTCTGTGTGATTCTGAATTATCCTTAATTTATGGACATGAGTGTATATTGTTGTCTGTATTTTTAAATGATATTTATTGTCCTGTAAACTTGTCTTTGGAAAAAAAAAATGTATGAAATCTTATAGTAAGGCCAGTCTCCCGCATGGTTAATATTTCAAACACACGAAAATAATATTTTGCAAACTTTAGCATCTCATCATTAAAAATAAAAATTGCTGAATTTAAGTTTCATTTCGAAAATAATACATTTTAATAGGCTATACTTCAAATTATTCTTTTTACATATAATGCGGTCAATATATTTTCTATTTTTTTTATTTTAAAGTTTTAAAAAATAACAAAGTTAATTAGCACGTCACTTGGCTCCGAAAATTACACTCCGTAAAGGCTATTTTGACTTCAAAACTATTATGGCGTCTCTAAAAAAAGATTTATCCGAATCGTAAATTATCATAAATTGGACCATAAACAACGTAGAAGGTAGCACAAAAATCCTCTCTTTTAGATTAATGAGCGTGGCTACTTCCTTACGACTCTGGGGTGGTAAAACAAGCAGAGAGAAACGCAAAATTACATACTTTTTCGTCGCTCTCAGAAAGATTTGCAATTTTTTCCCTCCGAATTTATGTCCAAGACAAACTTTAACTAGCTCATTAAGGCCTAATTAGACTTTTAACCAAATTATAGAGATCTCGAAGGCAAATGGTAAAGTTTGTTGGTCGAAAGTTCTTTATTTTGCTCACTGCAGTGTTGGCTGCTTTTTTTTTTTTTTCTAAATTTATTTTAGTTTGTGCGTCTTTACTTAAGCCAGGATTTTAGGTAACGGTGCAAGTTGTAAAAATCGCATTCCTTGCTTGAGTAAGTGTGTCTTACGATTTAATGATTTTTAAAAAGTGACCATTTTCCAAATGTTTTGAGGAGACTCGTTATTTTTAGAGAAATGCTTATGTCAGTCTTTTCAATCGATCTTCTTTTTAGTACCCATAAAAGTTAAGACGGCCCCCTCTGTGAAAGTCACTGGTGATTTTATGTTTGAATCCAGGATTATTTCGAAAGTGGAGTGCTACTTTGAAGTTACTTTCTTGATGATGTACTCTGCATTAAAGAAAAGGACGTATTTACGTTGTTGCTTTTTCGCCACATAGTAAGCCACTTTCTTGGCATATTATAAAATGCTATACTATACAAAGTTATTAGAAATCTAAGGCAAATTTAAAAATTAAAATATTGTTTAATAATGTCATTAAAATAATTGTTAAACTTCTTTTTTTTTTTTATGTATGTTTGTTTTTTCTATATTTTTTGTCCTACATTTATGCGTGTGTGCGTGTGTTAATACACACTTATATGTTTACATGTAATTTGAAGATTTATGAAATATCTGTCTTTTTGAGAGATTGCGTCACCATCATGCATGAAGAAACGGCATTTCTTTTATTTATGGCATGTAACTGTAAACATAGATTTCAAGTGCAAGAAAACTGAGTGGCCAATTTGATTAATAACGAGAACTTCTCATATTAGCATTTAATTATCGCTATATAATTATGTAATAAGTGATGCATTAACTGTTTTAAATTTTTTCCTGCGTATCGATTTAACTGACCCTTAAAATAAGGTCTTTGTCATTTCAATGATAGATTTTAAGTTCGTCAATAAAAAACAAATAATGTATTGACTTCTTTAATTATCGCTATCAATTTAAGTATCGCTACCAAAATAGGGCTTGATGTCCGAAGACTACAGCTCTGCGAAGATTATAGCGCGATACCACATGCTACAGGTTCGAGTGCCAGCTGTGTTATGAAAGTTTGTAGAGGCTCGAAAACCACCTTAAATCTTAAGTCAAGGTATTATATGACAGTTGGACGTAGGCCAAACAAACCTACCTTGTAAATAAAGAAACCATTTCTTTATTCGAAATCTGCCAGTAGGGTGACGGCCTTGGCCCACCTTGGGCTGTAGTGACAGAGAGTTAGATAGGTTTACATAATTAGTACATGTATTTGATGTCAATGTAATGTGAAATATATTTTAAAAACAAAAAATAAACCAATTTAAATGACATATAATTTAGATTTAGATTTCACTTTTTACTGATGCAGTAAAATTTTATAATATGTAAAATTAAAAAAAAAGTAAAATTTTAGTAACAATTAAATTATAATATAAATATAAATATAAAGTAAAACTTAAATTTTATAAACCTCAAAATATCACCTGTACTTCGATGGATAAAAATTATTTTTATTTCTAATTGAAAAGAAATCCGTCCCAATCTATTTCCAATAAATATTGTGTTAATACTTTAAATTCAATTCATTCATTTCCGAAATTCAATTGCAATTTAATTTAATATTTTTGAAGGAAAAGAACAATTTAAACATTTAAAAGTAAAATAAAACAATATATATTTATAAACCATATAAAACAATGGTTAGCATTTAAAAATGAACAATAAATAAATAATGTCACAATATTTAACAATATATTGTTATATTATTGTTAAATAATGCAACATAAATAAGGCAGAAGTTCTAAATAAATTATCAAATTCATTAAAATTCTAGTTTATGCAAACTACAAAATTAATTAGTCTACAAAATTTTAAAAACAATTTTTAAAACTTTTTTATAACTTACTAAAGAAAATTAATTGTACAATTCTTTGACTATTTAATTATGCGTACATTATGTCGTTTACTGCATGTAGTTTTATAAAATATCCAGACCGGATGCCATTGAGTTCCTTTCAATTTAATCAATATGTTTTGATAAAATATTAAAAGAAGATTTTTGCTTTACAAACAGATAATTTGCTTTTCTATTTAATTAGTATTCACATAATCAGAATATCAACTACCATTTGATAAAAAAAATGTCTGATTATATTATGACTTAGTACTATCATTTACGAAAAAAACTGACTTAATGAATTCAATTTGATTAAGTGAATACGTTAGCAAGAAAAAAAAATAATTTTCGTAAAAACATAAAACATTTTCTTTTACGGAAGGAATTAAAAAATGTTTTATAATTTAGATTTTTATCGAAAGTCATTCTAGTCATTGTCAAAGTGGAATATCAAATAGAAATTTTAGCGTTGCTCATTTATTGATTTCTAAATAAATAAAACAATAATTTAATGAGCCAATTTTTATCTTTATTATCACAATTTGAACAAAATACATCTAGAGCTCTGAGGAGATCTTTTTTAGTTCTTTTTCCAAAATTCTAACGCAGAATATTTGTGGCTTACTGTTTTATTGGGTTTATCCCAGGCGGGAAAGGAAAAATATTCGGCATTGTAGACATTTTATGATTCAAAAAATTTTCCACTACATCAGAAGCCTAATTAACAAGTATATTTTCAACGATGGCATTCAAGTCTTACTCTATCCGAAAATAATATTAAATTTTACTTTTTACAGTGAAAATGTATATCCCATAGATTTTTTTTTCAAAAATATTGAATGGCATCTATCCAGTGTTAAATTAAAAAAATTGTCCCTTTATATTTAAAATATACTATATTTTAATTTTTGCTATATAGCCCAGCGTTATGCAGATTAAATTAAAATAAAAAATTAAATTATGTTTTTAAACAAATTCTTTTAAGAAAATTTTACAAAATTACATTCCTTATATTATTTAAATTACTTTCTTTTAAATTCTAATTTTAAATTATCTTCACATAATTATTTTAAATTAGAGTTTAAAGTGATCCTAAAAGAAAATTCCTTATAATATATATTTTAATAGATTTTTTTATCTTACTTTCTCACATTTCCTTAAAAAAACAAAACAATTTTATAATTCTTTTTTTTTAACTAGCACTTAAAAAATTTAAGTGTTAAAGTCCAAAAAAAACATTTATATAATATAATAAATATATAAAAAAATTTAAAAATTAATAAAAATATTTAAATATTAATTTTTTTTAAAATAATAATAATTAAAAATAATAATTAAATAATAATTTTATAGCATTATTTAAATATTAGGAAAATATTTAACTAAATACTGTGTGAATTATTCACGAAAAGTACTGGTACTGCCTAGTATACAATGTGTTGTGTTTCCGAAGTATTACAGCTGTTTCGAAACAATCGATGTCGAACCGACAGGAATGCACATTATAAATCTATAGCTCGGAAAATAATTCCGCTGATCTCGAGAAAGAGAGGAAGATTTATGTTAGAAAAAAACAATGATATGAATAATAAATAATTAAATTATAAAATTATCAATTTACAAATGCTAATATATAATACAGTACTTAATTTTAAATTATATAGAAAATACACATATTTTCCTGGATTTAGTTTTAGTAATATATAAAGTGTTTTAAAATCAACAGAAATTTAAATCTGAATAAATCAATTTTATTCCACAAGAATAGTTAAGCTCCATGTCGTCTAACCAAATCTGACCTTTCTCATCAATTTATACGAGGCGTGCCTTCGGAATACCTAAATGCATTCTGTCTGGTGGCATAACTTCTGAGGCTTAATATATTAATAACAAATTCATTTTCCTTTACCTCCAAAGCTTTTACTGATAAATTCTTGGCGTCTGTTCAAATTCTATACCACGCGCTTCTAAGCTCATTCCAATAATAAGCGCTACTTTTGTTGGACGACTTTTCAGTCTGGCCGTCATGAGTCTCTTGGGAAGTGACCTAGAATTTTAAAAAATTGCTTTTTTAAAATAACTTCACAACTAAAGTAATCCATTTTGTTTCATCGCTGTAATAATTTGCAAATTATATTTTAAATAAAGTTCAAAATTATTCGGTATATTTTTTTCAATTCCTACTATTAGTTCACACACTCCCTATATATATCTTGTTCAAATTTTCAATCGTTAATAAAATACTTTTTATTCATCCACTCAAATTCAAATACATCTTTTGAGCTTGTAATGGATGTCACTTGATGTTAATACAGTTTTTTCAAATATTAATTCATTCTTAAATTTAATTAATTAATTTTAGTTTTATATTTGAGAAAAAAATTCATCTTATATAAGATAAAATTTTTCTTTGTTAGCATAAGTAGGAATTGACTTTATTTTTGTTTTTTTATAATTCTTGTTAGTTATGATGAATAAAGTAGTAAAACCTATTACTATGCTTCAAAATGATGAAAATTTTCTTTGATTTAAAAAAATTATTAATAGTCATACTGCTTATTATTATAAAGGAGCCTGGTGGCCGAGTGACTAACGCTCTAGTGCTCGGTGCCACAGGTTTCGGATTCTTTCGGTGCTATGTAGTTTGTAAAGGTTCGGATTCAACTTTAAACGGTAGGTCCCTGTCTAATACGGCTGAAGAGCGTTTGGTGTAAAACTAACAACCCTGCACAGTAAAAAGAATTCCCTGTCTTGAAATCACCTGTAGGCAGACAGTGATCTGGCCCAACATGAGGTTGCCACGCCAATGATAACCATCATAATTTTAATTGTGAATGCGTGAAGGAAGAGTAAGAAATTTCTATAAACAACATGGCTTGAAATGATTCAACAACCATTTATTCAAAAAACTTATACACTATGCAAAAATATTACTACTACTACTACATCATACCACACCACATCACTGTGCCTAGAGCTGAGTTGCCCTTTACAGTTTGGGAATCATGTGGGTGAGAAGTCTAATCGGACTCTGTAGGCATATGAGACCATATGAACTAAGGCTGAAAGTGGATTCCGAACCACTACAACATACATCAGTGAATCGAACCAGAAAGCTGTGGTACCGAGTACTCAGCCATCAGGCACCGATTTAAAACTATTGAACAATTAATCTAAAGACAACAATGAATTACATACAGAGGACTTTTAAAAATTAAAAAAATACGTCCTGTTCTTTCATCAGCTGGGATTTGAACCTGGACTAGTACTCGTCCACCACTCGTCGTTTTCTTGAGTGCCCCTGTCTCATAGGTGATCATCGTTTTCATCTCATATCTTGATTCCTCTTATTGTTCGTATCCTGGCAGTGGCATGGATGTTTGTTAGTGGTTCGGAATTCACGTTAAACTGTTAGCCCCGGTCTAATTAGTCCGAAATGTGCAAAAAATGACCGTAGAGCGACAAACCAAACCTATTTTTGGTTCCTTTGTGTTTTCTCTGGTATAGCAAAATAAATGAATAGCTAAAACGATAGGAAACACTAGTAATATTACAATAGCATTCTACACTAGCAATTCAGTTATAGTAAACGTTTACTATAACTGAATTGATACATATAGAAAGTCTATCTGATGTCAACAAATAATTGTTAGTTCATATTCATATTAAACTTTTCAAAACAAAGTTTTACCCAACAGGAAAATATAATCAAAATTTCAAACCTTTTATTCATATTTTAATATATTAACTCTATATTTAAAATTCTATAAACCTTGTAATTTTAAAAAAAATAATATTATATCAAAATAATCAGAGAATGAATTATTGAAACTCAAAATATATATAAGGAAAGTGATTTTAATCAATTTGATTAATTTATTTAGTTTGAAATTATCAAAAAATTAAAATTAGTTCCAAAAAATTTCAAAACAAAGTATATACAAAATTATTAAAACGCTTACATTTATTATTAATTTTAATTTACGACTTTGTGAATTTTTTATTTTATTCTAATTTAAAGACTAAAAATAAGATAAATAATGTTCATATTTAGTTCTTTACATATTGTTTTTATTAACATTTACAATGTAGTTTAACAATAAATAGTTTAATAAAAAAAGTTTATATCAAATAATGTTTCCCTATCTTAATCATAGAAATATACTTTCATATATTTTAAATAATTTTTTAACATTGAAACGTATAATCTTTAACGTTGTTATTGCTGCATAAATAATAACATTTATAATTGGAAAGTACTTAAAAAGATTATTTATGCTAGTTTAAGTACCATTTTTAATTATAACTGTAAAAACTTTTTTTTTTCATAAATACATTTTTTTTTTTAAATTATCAGTTTAATAAGAAATCATTGTCTTAAATTTTACAGCAGGCTTAAAAAATAAACTTATCCGAGGCTTATATAATACAGTTTGCTATTTGTACATAAATAAATAGAAAAAAATAATTACTAATCTAATTAAAATGTAACGACTGATTAGCTTGGTTGTGAATTGAAACAACTAATTTTAAGCTTCAATTCACAAAAATCTCTTAAATAAAACTTATTAAATTATTTTAAAACTAAAACGCATGTACAGTTCATTAGGTAGTGTTCAGAAAAATAATTACATTTTTTGCACAACGTGTAAATATCACAAAAAGTATAAAAAAAATAAACTTTAAGTTAAGCAAGTAAAAAAATGAGAATTCCTTAATTAAAAAACCTAAATTATTTTTTTTCTATATGTACCGTAATCTTGTTTTTTACTGCATGTTATCAATATTAATGAAGATTGTTTTTTCACTATAAAATGCTTCTAAACATTTTTAGTTCCTATTATATTTGGCTCTCTGTGTTATATCATTTAATTATATAAAAAAAAATATTTTTTTAATGTAGCTGAACACCTTAAATTTTTTTTCTACATTGTAAGACTTATTTATATATTGTGTCGTCATAAATTTTCATTATTTTTCCTACGATCATAATAAATTTTAATATATGTTTTAGAATAGAGCTGAATTTTATCATACTTTGAAAGGCGGGATTTTTTTATATAGTTCCTTACAGAATAAAAAACAAATTCTTTTAAAAATTTATGAGTATGTTTTCTTTTAAAAACGAATAAAAATTTATTGTAAATCTCACAACATTAATTAATCGAGAAATTAATATAAAATAAACTTGCAAGAATAAATCTTTTTTATATTTAAAATAAATAAATATCATACTGTTTAAAATATTGTTGAAAAAAAAAAAAATAATGCTTGTAAATTTAAAATTAAATATGTATTTGTATAATAACACATAAAATATTAATTTACCAAACAAATAACAAAAAGAACATTATTTTTAATGAAATAATTTTAAAAAAATCGAAAACAAAATTTTTATTTAAAATTATACATCCAATAATTCTGATTACCAACGTTTAATTTTTTTTGATAATTACAAAAATAATTATTATATTGTTTACTTCAAAACATCTTATAAATACACTCTAGAATAACATTTAAAACAATAATAAACAACATTAAACCATATTTTAACAATAATTTAATATTTAATAACAGTTTTTTTAACAATATTTTTGCACACATTTAAAAAATTAAACAGGTATTTTTTTTTTTTTTACAAAAAATATATTAATTATGATATTTTTTCCTGTCATACATGTTGCTTTACACTTAGCCAATTGTTTAAATATATATATATAGAAATTTATTTAAACATTTATGGTGATATATATTTTATTTTAACACCCCGTGTTTCTAATAAATGCATAAATGTTAATACTGCCAACACAATACTTATGTAGAACATAACAAAACAAATTATAATATTTTTTTTCTAGTAGGCACTAATTAAAACGCTTTCTATATCAAAATATTACATGCTATTAAAATAACATCAACAAATTTTTGAACAACAAATCATCGAATTTTTGCAAAGAAAAATAAGAAATATATATGCTAAAAGATACTTAGATGAAGATAAAATTAGCATTAAATATAAATGTATATATATATATATATATAAATGTATATATATATATATATATATATATATATATATATATAAATATATATATATATATAAATGTATATATATATATATATATACATTTATATTTTTTTTTATGCTAGTTTTAAATATATATATATATATATATATAATGTCCTAACAGAATCCTGGATATTTGGTGATCTATAGAACATGTCAGACGCAAACATAAGAAATAGCTTGGAATTGATATACTTGCACCATCCATCAAAACTATGTAGGAAATACGACTTTCTTATTATTCATTTTTATAACTAGACCATTTGGAGCCTTCATGTCAGAATTTCCGACCCGCTGATGCCGTGTTGTTATCACTGAGACCACATTCCATCAATACAAGAGCATTAATGTGTCGGAAAGATTAGCCGCCTGCTTCTAATTCCTCAATTACCTTTCGATCAATGTCCGAGACTTCATTGATGGAAAGCGGCAAGTTTTCCTTCGAGTTGCTCGTGATCCTTTAAGGAACTGCGATAGAAAGTAGTTGAAGTCTTAGTATATCTTTTATTAAAATATATTCTGCATTAAGACTTGCATAAATTTGAAAGATAAAAATATTTAAAAATAATAAAAGTATATTAAGGAGGCTAAAACATATTTAAAAAAGAAAAACGAAATAACTATTTTAACAGAAAAAAGTATAATGTTCAAAAATAATTCAGGTTATTTGTCGATTGGAAAAAACAAAATAACTAGGAATTGAATTTAATAATCCAAGGCCCTGAATGGCCGTGTGGCTAGCACTCTGGCGTTCGATACAACAGGTTTTGTGTTCGAGTCCCGGCGGTGCCGGGGATATTTGTAGGGAATCGGAATCTACTATAAACCGTACGGTCATTTTTTAACATGATTATGAAACGCTGTAGAGGTATTGTTACTTCGCGTTTTCTTTTCAGTTGGTCGTGATCCTTTAAGGAACAACGATAGAAAGTAGTAGAAGTCTCAATTTGTTTCACATTAAAATGTATTCTGCATTAAGACTTGCATAAGTTTGAAAGGGGAAATATCTCTGCTTGGTGAAATATACTGTTGAAAAATGTGTTGGTACCATAATTATTATTAGAAAAAAATATTATGAAAATAAAAGTTCTCATTTTATATTTTTATTGTAACGTGACTTGGGTTAGAAATCTGAAAAAAGGAAACACTAAGGACGAATAAATATCTCTTCTCGTGATAATATTGTTCAGAAAAATTTATAGTTCTTTATAATCAGAAAAAAAAAATTACTGAAAACTCAAGAAGCTCGCATTTTTTATTTTAGTGTGGCGTGACTCGCGTTGAAAGTTGAAAAAAACAAGAAAATAAGAACACAAAATCGACAACTTAAATCTGCTTGGCAAATTTCAACTTATCAAGTGTGAACATGATAAGTTGCATATAAGCTACCCGGCCGTCGACTGGACATCTACTGCTTACTATGCTACATTGGATATCCATCATAATTACCTTCCCAGTCAATTTGTGAGGCAAAATTCCATGGATCGGGCCCACACTCCAGCCTTGGATCGTAGTCTTCTGGTGGATCGACCGTTCGATGCCTTGTTTTTTCCCAGGAACTTGAACGTATAGAGGCAAGTGATGACTGAAGACACTATAATACAGGCCACTTGTTCTTACGCTGTATGTTGAAAACACTGCAACAATGCCAGTCCGAGCTCACGTTGTAAATTTAACAATGTTATTTCTTAAAGTCATATAATAAATCTCATCCATTATTTTGCAAAATTCTCATCCGCGCTCGTTACCTATATCAATATTGAAATCACCGGTCAATATTATTTTGTAATCCCAATTTTTACTGTCAAAGCTCTCGTCAATGGCGTCGGTAATGTCATCGTCGCTCAATCCTGGTTTTGCATATAAAACGGCCACACGGTACTTTTGTTTTAAAGTTTGCAACCAACACATGAATCGCCAGATCTTGATTTAGAAAAATTTCAGCGCTTTCTACTAATGGTTTATGAGGGCGTTTAATGTAAATGAACACACCGCTCGGCCTTCGCAGTGAAAGATCGCTTACTAAATGATGGTGACAGATGTAAACATTGTTTAACATTCTTTAAATAATGTTTACATGTGTCCACTGTTGTATGCATGTTTACATTTGTCCATTGTTTTATTTATTTGCTTGCTGCATTTTTTGTATTGCGCCACGAACCCCTAGGACAGCATATGATAATAAAAGAAAGGGGGAAAGAAAGGAAATAAGTATTTTACATAAGTAAATATAATGTTCAAGATATTTTTACATTGTCACATCTCAAGTAGAAAAAAAGAAATAACTAGGAATTGATTTTTATAATCCATCAAATTCTCTGCAAAAAAGATGGTTTCATGATATTCACTTATATGACTGGCTCATTTGGGTGTTTCATTTCAGAATCCTCCCCACGTTGATATAAGTCGTTATCTCTGCAACGACATTCCGTTAATATGAGCATTGATGCGTCTTACGGATTAACCGTTGCCTTCTAATTCTTCAGAAATCCTTCGATCAATGTGAGATTTCATGGAAGGAATATAGTGATTCTTTCTTAGAGTAGTATTTTATTGTTACGTGGCTAAATTTATGTACTATTTTTATAGTTGAAATTTGTATATCTAGCATTTATTGTATCTTAAATCTATATTTTATTCAACCTTTTAATATTTTGGTGTATTTTATACACATTAATATATAATAATGCAAATGTATATATATTGATATAAAATAAAACTGTATGAAGTAAATATATAAAACATTTAATTAAATATAAATGTATGTATTAATTATGTAACAGGTAAATATATTTAATATATGTGAAAATCGAATAAAGTAATTAATTCAATTAATAAATTAATATATTTCAATCTTTGTATATTTCTGTCATATCACAAATAATATATTCGATATTACTGATCTGAAATGCTTAAGAATAAATTAGAATTTTTTACGTATAACTTTAAATTAATAACATTGTTTTATAGTTAATTAACAATTTATAAATAATTAAATGACATTTTAAAAACAAATTACGCATATCAGTGCAATAATGTTCATAAATGTCAATGAAACAATGTTCATAATAATTCTGCATAAATGCTAATTTACTACTTTTTAAAATCAATTTCTCTATTTTGTTAATTATATTTAACACATATATATTAGATAAAAATAATTTATTTCTTCTAAATGTATGGTTTAAATTATGAAATAAAAAATATTTCTAGTTGTTCTAACTTAAACAATTATCTGAATATTCTGTAGAATTATTTATATATACTTTCAAACAAATATAACAAATTTAAAATCATTAGAACAGGATTAAGTGATAATAAAGTTTTCTTTAAATATTTGACAGAAAATATCAATATACTCTTAAAAATCGCTTGTAAACAATTTTTATTAAATTCAGCAACATGTATTAAATTTATCGGTTTAAGCCATGTTTCAATCAGTTTTCCATTATATATTCTATTAAAACTATCTGCATTTCAGTATTTAAGTGATCTTCTAGGGAAACCTGGAGTTTAAGACAATTTTCTTGCATAGTTAAAACATTGTTATTTATATTAATTAAATTATAATAAAATAATTTGCTGTGTTCCATTAATAAAATAAATAGAGTAAATTTTCATATACGCCCGACATTTTTTGGGAATTGCTTATATAATCTAATACATATCTTAATATTTATAAAATCTTTATGAACAGACGAACTTGAATGCTACTGACTTAAATTGTCATATTTTAGCCTTTTTTTCCGATTGTTAAACTAACTCTAATTCTTTCATTAATTTTTTATACAACGTTTTCTAAATATGAAAGCTAAAAACATTACCAATTACTTCTTTGAACTTCTGAAGAATAGAAAAAAGCATTGTCATTAGATTAATTTTTTATAACACTTTGCCAAAAAATCTTCTACAATAACGATTATAAATAGTTATTCTCAAGAAATAAAACAATCGTATCATTCCCACAATATTAGAAAGGGATAAATAAATACATAGAGAGAATAAAAACAAAATAATTATGTTTTATGCTCAATTAAGTTAAGATAAAATATATTAGCCATCTTCTGCAACAGCTGGCAAAAATGGATATAATGTTATTACGTTTAGAAAGAAAAACATGATTTTTTTTTCAATTAAGAAATAACAATATGTCTGTTTACTTGATTATTAGGCTATGATATTATTCAGCTGAAAATGACTACACATTGAAAATAACTGTCTTACAAATTAACTATTAAAAAGATAATTATTTTTTAACCAACTACATGCAAAGAGAACTATTTTGTTTGATTGGAAAAAAAAAATATTTATAAAAGGATATATAATGGGGTCAGGTCAGGATATATAAGTTCTTCAGGGTTCCAGGAGCACATTTTATGTATGGGGGGGTATATTTTCCATAGTTAAAATTTCATCGATATTTTATTTTTTTTATTTTTATTCCAAAGCATTTCTATTGTAGTTTTAATTTAATTTGGTGTGAAATCAAACATTACTAACAAATTATTTTAGAAATATTTAATTAAATAACAAATTTCAAGTTAATTTTAAAAATTGTAATAAAATGAACTTAAAAATGAAATTAAAATTTTATTTATCCATTACATAATGGTGAAATGGGAAAATATTTTATATAGAAATGTGCAAGTAATTAAGGATAATTGCCTGGGAAATATGAAATAACCTAATGAGAAGAAATTGCATAATGCGTAGTCTATCTTGAATTTTCTTTTTAATTTTGCTCAACAAAACATTTTAATGAAAGTAAGTTGCAATATTTATTAAATCTATGCAACACAGCATACCAGTAAATATTTCAAATGAACAATAGTCTACATATTTTGTAAATGATCCCTACACATTTAAAACATTCATTCTCTACGACTTCTGATTGACCACAAAAAAATGCGAGTCCCTCTTCATTCCCGGGTACATTCCAAGGCCTGGTGTTCCACAAGATTCATGACTTGTCTGGAAACTCTTATCTCTAGAAAATAAGAATTTTCATTCTCGTGCGTGCTGCGAAGTCTCAAGGGAGTTTTCCTTCGTCTTCGAGGTCCCAGGAGTGTATCTTTACTGCAGAAAATAACCGGAGATTCCCCAGACAAATCAATTTGTGGTGGATTCGGCTTCACTTCTTTTGCACCTTCAACACCATCCCCGTTACCGCGGTCGGCATAATGTTTATTATGCTCATAAACGATTTTTATTTATTGTGATAGTTCCCAGACTCTGTCCCTAAATTATTTTATCACTGAGCGAAAATGTATTAGGGTTTAGTTTATTGTGAGCATACTTGGTTTATTACCCACGAAAATAGAGTGATGCTTTGTAGAACATATATTTTATTTCAATAATAATCTTGATTGATTCCAAATGGATATAAATGACTACACATGTACAATCCAATAGAGGATGCAATTAAAATTATATTCATAATTCTTCCCTTCTTGAAAGGCTTCCTATATCGTATGCGTATTAATCATGAAAACGTTTACATATCGGAAGAAATATATGTGATAGTTATATTATATCTACTTAATGTTTTAAGATTCGTATTGAAATTTATTTTCATAATTTCAGTTTGGATTATATATATTTCCCATTTAGTTATTTAATATCCAACATTATAATGTTTATAAAAAAATTTTAAAGACAAACATTGTGTGGCGTATCTTGGCTCAATAGGGCATGTTGCCATCACTTATGAATCTATCAAGCAGCCATATTTCAATAAATAATATTTGATGTCATACATCTTATTATTCATACATGATATTAGTCATGATCATCTTACATCATATTATTCATGATCATCATACATCATATCATTATAAGATAATATTTATGAATAATAAAGTGCCAATATATAACTTTGAGCAACTGTGAGATTATTTTCCAAATTTCTAAAGTTACGCTTATATGCATTGTCATTAACAACACCGTCAAAATCGTTATCAGAACATTCCTAACTAATTTGTTTTATTTGTGAAAAAAAAAATGTCTTCTATCTTCTGAACCAGTTCTAGAGAGAGAAGAAAAAACAGTTTTGCAAAATGAAGAAAAAAATGAAAGTAACAGTCCACATATTTTGTAAATGATCCCTACACACATAAAACATTGCTTTCTCTACGACTTCTGATTGACCACAAAAAAACTACGAGTCCCTCTTCATTTCCGAGTACATTCTAAGGCCCGCTGTTCCACAAGATTCATGACTTGTCTGGAAACTCTTATCTCTAGAAAATAAGAATTTTCATACTCGTGCGTGCTGCGAAGTCTCAAGAGAGTTTTCCTTCGTCTTTCGGGGTCCCAGGAGTGTATCTTTACTGCAGAAAATAACTGGAGATTCCCCAGACAAATCAATTTGTGGTGGATTCAGCTTCACTTCTTTTGCACCTTCAACACCATCGCTGTTACCTCGGCCAGTATAATGTTTATTATGCTCATAAACGATTTTTATTTATTGTGATAGGTTGCAGAGTCTGTCCCTAAATTATTTTATCACTGAGCGAAAGTGTATTAATGTTTAGTTTATTGTGAGCATACTCAGTTTATCAGCCACAGAAGTAGAATGATGCTTTGTAGAACATATATTTTAGTTTCAATAATAATCTTGATTGATTCCAAATGGATAAAAAAATGACTAAACATAAATATTCCAATAGAGAATATAATTATAAATTATATTCCTACTTCATCCATTCTTGAAAGGGTTCGTATATATTATGCGTATTAAATATAAAAGAAGTCTGCATATTGGCAAAAATATTCTAATGGTATTTATTATATCTACTTAATGTTATTTTTTAAATTTGTATTGCTATTGGGTTTTTTAAGCTTGGAGTTTTTTTAACAGTTTGGAGTGCATAATATTTATTTTTATTTCTCATGTAGTTATTTTATATCAAAAATTATAATGTTTTAGTAATAAATATGAAAGAAAAACTTTTTTTTGGTTCAACTTGGCTCAATATGGCATATTACCATCAACCAGCCTCAATGAATCGACCCAATAGCCATATTTAAATAAATAATATGTGATGTCATAAATGATGTTATTATATTATATTTATATATCTTAAGGTACCAATATATACCATCCTGAGCAAGTGTGACATTATTTTCATAATTTCTTAAGTTAATAACTTAAATGCTATAGCATGTCTGTAACATCATCACTAAAATCGCTATCAGTACAATCCTAATTAATTTGTTTCACTTGAGAAAGAAACTATCTTCTATCTGCTGAAGTTGTTCTAGAGAAAGAAAAACAATTTTAGAAAAAGAATGAAAGAAAACTGTGCCACTTGTGATTGCACATGCGGAAAAATAATAAAATGTTCAGTAATCAACCATTTAAAAAAGATATGAATGAGTATATTCAATTCTGAGTAAATTTAAGGGTTTGAAATTTCCTCAAAAGTATAGTATCTTTTGGGAAACAACAGTTATAGTTAATTCGTTTTGTGATATAACAAATATATCGTAAAGTTAATTATGATTATGACGATAAATTAATAACTGATGATAATTCTCGAATTATGATAAATTAATAACCTTATTAGAGTAAATCTATGATAAGGTTATTAATTTATCATAATGTTAATTAAATTTACTTTTGATATAATGAAATAAGGAGGTTACAGTCCAGCTAATTATTAAAAAAAAATAAAGACAAATATCTTTATATTATCAAGGCAAATCGAATAAAATGTATACAGTTCCTGTTATTAATGGGTTTGCAACTATGTTTATTTCAGAGTTTAAATTAACCAAACGTATGTAAATTTTTAGATCTCCTGCCTAGATGTTGTTTTGTGATACGGGTGGAAGAAATAAATAATTTGTAGAGTTATACTTCAATAATTTGTATTTTTATAATTTTTTTCAAAATTAGAAAAGCTAAACTGAAAGTTCTCTTAGTTAAACCACGATTTCTAAGGTAATCCGTAGACCGAAAAGTAGTTTCATGAAGCTCGAGGAACGGATACGAATACTGAGGTATCTGTTAGGAAGTACTTAGGGAGGTAGGATGTCATTTTCCAGTTGTCACTCCTGATGTGCTCGTTCAAAATTATGGCACCAAAATATATGGCAAGACAATGTAGCTGACTTTTTGACCAACAAGGCAGCTCTATGTATGCTGTATATATATCATTCTGGTGACATATTCCTTGTTAAATTGTACTGCATTCAAACCCAACAGCAATTGAGTTGTATAGAATCATGATGATTAAAATTTAAAAAAAAACTGTACAATTTTTATAAAGTTGGCCAATGTGAATAGCACAATGGAGGATTATTGAAGATTTAATATTTGCATTATGTATTTTAAAGCTGTTAAATGGAAAACACATCAATTAGTAACACAGCCAATTGTTATTTTATTGTAATGATAATTGCCCTGTAATAAGTGCTGTAGTAGGAAAATTACCATGGTAAATCACAATCCCAAAATTAAAACTGCCACCATAATTCTTAATTGCAAAACAAATTTATAATTAAAAATTCACAAAATCTGCACTGTACAAGTTCAGTACTAGTTACGAAACAATTATTTCCATAAGTATTGTGAGTTTTCACGATAAATTTTTCTCAATAAAACAAAGAATAAAAATTATATCATTTTTTTTTATTTTGATGTTTAAATAGGTCATTTCAAACAATGTAATAATCTAATTAAATCAGAGCTTGAAATAGATTATAGGGTATTTGTTGTACAGAAACCTGCAATAATTGAAATATGTAAACATGTAAATTTGTCTTATAAAAAAATTTTAAAAATGCATTATTAAACTTTTTCCAACTATGCATAATGTACTGAAAGAATTCAATAACAGAAAACGTGTTTACTTAATTTCCTCTTGTATTTATATATTTATTGTGGTAGAATTTAAAAATACGGCGTTCATTCTTAAACTTCAATATGATTCACTTAGTTTATGATAAATTCCAATTTATTCGATAAGCTAGAAATATACATTTCACCCATTTGTCTTTAAACGTTTTTAACTTTACTTTCCACCTTATAATTGCGAATATAAGATGTATTGATTTCTAATCACACTCTGTTACTACTACTACTACTACACCACACCACATCACTGTGCCTAGAGCTTAGTTGCCCCTATACAGTTTGGGAATGATGCGGGTGAAAGGAAAGGACGCACGACGGAGGCAGAAAAGTTTTGCATAATTCACTTTTGGAGGTACAGAAGCTGAACAATGGGGAAAATTCATACAAGAACAGAACTAAATGTCAAAAATTTAAAAAATTTAAAAGGAGGAATATGAAATGCGAAAAATATAAAAACGTTAGGTAAGAGATTTTAGAGAAAAAAAAAATTAAAAGCAATATGATACAATAAACACTACATAAGAGATTTATACAAATCAGAGAGCTGAAGGAATATTCATCAAATCAATTATTATAGAATTTAGAAAATCTTAATAGCTAATAAATAAATCGACGGTAGGAGCAGTTGCTGCAAAATTATGGACAAAGATTAAAAAAAAAAAAAAAAAAAAAAAAAAAAAAAAAAGGAAGGAGATATTACATAAGAGATAAATATGCTAGGAATCACACTCTGTTAAAATTACATATTTGAAACAGATTCAACTACATGGAGTCCCGTTATACAGCAGGCATATTTTGCAACTACAAATTTGAAAGAATTCGCCAATATTGGCATTTGGAAGGGTTTCACTCTCTTTCCCTCATGTATTGTATGTATAAAAAATTAATAAACATAGCTGAATTTGTTTCTTAACTAAATCTTTAATCAACATTAGTAAGTAAGTCTACAAAACGGCTTAGCTTTCAGCAAATAAATATTCCAATTCATCTATAATAAAAGACTGTTGGCACTGGAATTTTAATATATACTATATTCACCTCCACCATAATGTTAATTTTCAGTTTAATTTGACAGATAATCAAGTTTACGTTTCAATCTACATGGAGGGATGAATTATTATAATTATATTCATTTCTGCTGAGATTTGTGAGATCCTTCAGAATAGTTCAGGATCAAAATCTCAAAAGGGTGATGTATGTTCGCCCGAATTTGAATCATCAAACACTTTGATTACCAGGTTACTCCCCCTCATTAACATTTTTTCTCTACAAGTAAGTTCATCATCTTCCTCTCCTGAAACCAGCGACCTGATGGCCGATTGGCCAGCTCTCTGGCCGTCAGTACCACAGGCTTCAGGTTCGAATACTGGTGGTAGAATGATTGTTTGTTAGTGGTTTGGAATCCACGGTAAACTGTAGTTTCCTGTCTAATTAGCTCAAAATTTCCTCAAAAATGACCGTAGAGTGACAAATGAAACCAAATCTCTTGGATCCAAGTGTTTTATAGACACACTAGTCTCGTGTCCATCGGGAAACTTGATATAAACGTATTATCAGTTGGTTAACTTAACGGTTTAACATCTTGAATAATGGTTTTATATTTTTTTAACACTTGAAAGATTACTCATTAACACTGGAGCTGGCTAGTAAAGCAAAGTAGGTTTCGAGACTCTTTATAGGATGAAAATACTTGTTCATAGGGTATTAGATTAGATGTAGCATATAAAAAGGGACGAATAGTATGTAATACTAATTGTAGGACCTTTTCCCACAGTTACATTTTATTCTGTTCTTATATTTCAATGCCAACTGAATCGTTTTCGCTTTTCCTTAATATAGCATTGGGCCTTTTTACCTGACCACAACCTCATGGATTAAAGGTTGTCGTTTATGTAAGCAACTAGCTGAAGCTATGATGTAAATTGTTACAGTACGATTATATGAGGCATATTGTGGTTTGGATTACTTTATCTTTAATAGTGTCCTTTGTTTTTCACATTTAATACATATAATCTCTTTACCAGAAGATAGTCTTCTTACATGACGGTTGTTTCGATAAAAAAAAGTACATCAGTCTGGAGTGTATTTCTAATAAATACAAAAGAATTAACCCTAATTATTTTTCTAAAGATTTAAAATTGCTTGCTTCAATATTCAATAATTAAAAAAAACACATAAAAACATAAATATTTTTTTTTTAAATAATTACTAATAAATTAACAATTTTTTAAAATATTTAACAACATCTTGAAGAGTAATTCTCTAAAGCTGTACTTAAAAAAATTAATTTTTACAAAAATATTAAAAAATAAATTTTTGTACAGGTTCACAATGCTATTCTATTACTATTTCCAGAGAAAGGTTTTCCACTGTTTCATCGAAAGGGCAAAAAAGAAATCATTAAGTATATTTAATTAATGTGGGAACCCGTCAAAAAAATGCTGATATTGCAAAGAAAACTAAACATACCAGAAGTGAATTTAAAAACAATGTAATAGAGTGCCGGTAAAAGGAGAATACTTTAAAGACAGCTTATTAGATTTTTGCATCTTCATGCGAATCTTTCAAGTAAGAACTTTTTCCAAACACAAATACTTTTGTTTAGGGCACTATAAAAATATTCCTTCCATTTTCCAACTTTAATGAAGACATTTTAAAATAAATTTCGTTTACTTGCATGGAATATCCTTATCAGTCAAACGTTTAACTTTCACTTCATTTCGCAGGCTATTTAACAATTGAGCATGAATATTTTCTACTGGATAAGAACAATTTACAATGCTACACACAGATTTCCTCAGCAAAAATATTCCAAAACAAATTTCGCTTACTTGCATGGAATACCAAATCCGTCAAACGTTTAACTTTCACTTCATTTCGCATGCTATTTGACTGTTGAGGCATGAATGTTTTATGTATATTGAAAACAATTTACCCCTCAACGCACACTTCCTGAGCAAAATAGTACCAATTATTCCGGACTCTACGCATACATCGCAAAGAAAACTAAATATGCAAGAAAAGAATATGTTAAATAATGCATACATTAAAGACAGCCTATTAGGCTTTTTCATCTTTGTTTTGCATCATGCAAATCTATCAAGAAAGAACTTTTTCCAGAGACAAATACTTTCGTTTAGGAAATTAAAAACGAATTCCTTCCGTTTCCAACTTTAATGAAGACATTCCGAAATAAATTTCGCTTACTTGAATGAAATATCCTAATCCGTCAAACGTTTAACTTTCACTTCATTTCGCAGGTTATTTAACTGTTGGAGCATGAATTTTTTCTGCTGGCTAAAAGTAATTTACGATGCTGGGCCACATTCCCTGAGTCAAAAAAAAAGGGCCGATAATTCCACAATTGTGGTCCCTACACACGAACTGCAAAGATATCGAAACAGCAAAATAAAAGGACTGCTTTCCAAATACAACTGCAGACGCCTAGTTCTTCGGGATAACTCCTTTGGAATATTTTGCATAAGACTTTGCGTTGTTCCAGACACAATTTCCACGGCAGCCGAAAAACAAATGTCGGAAATATTCCTGTGACCAAATAAAACACACAGAGAGAGAGTTTGGGTGATCGCCTTACATACGTAATGAGTTTTAAGAAATAGAAAAGTGTTTTCCCTTCGCTATTTTTCGAGTTTTTTTGCTCTAATTTGCATTTATTTGTAAGAGTTACACCACACGTTGAATTTTAAGAAGATAACTTTCATGTATGCCGAAGCAATTTTTAGTTTTTTTTTTTAAATAAATGTGTTCTATTTTTCGAAACCTTGGAAACTTAAAAAGTGTAGCTGCATAAAAAAAATGCTTATGAAATTGAAATGTGTTTAATCATAGTGAATACCCTAGCTATGTATTTTGATGCTTAATGTAAAATAAAGCTCGAATGAAATATTTTGTTCATATGGTAATAAAATTAATTTAAATTCTTTTTTTTTCTTTGTGGAATTTTATAATGACAGAATTTTAATTTTAATATTGGGGAATTAATGTGAGATTTCTCACAAAAAAATTATTTAAAATAAAACCGTAAATTTAATGGTTTTGTAAATTTAATATATGTCAAATTTAGTAAAGTTTTTAAGCGCAGTCATGGTAAGTTAGATCTGAGGTGTTAGAAAAAACACGAATAAAAAATCCGCATGAAAATAACTTAAGTATAGATGCCTTAAATAAGATGTAAAATAAAACTGTATTGTTTTAGAAAACAAATGCCTTTTCTTTATTATAAGAAGAAAGTACATTTTCTAAAAGCAAAATAGTTTCAAACGTAGAAAAAAGCAAAATAAAGTGTTCAAAAATTAGTTTAGATTATTAAAAGAAAATAAATGGAATTAAAAATATATATTTTTCTTAAATTTTTAAAGGTTTTTAATTTTTCGAACTTGTTTTATTCGTTATATGTTTACTGTTATAAAAATTATTTCTGAACAAATATTAAAAATTCAAATAACAAGTTTAAATAGCATATTTAATATAACAAACTTAAATATCGTGCTTAATATAACAGCTTAAATAATATGCTTAAATATTAAAATTAATATAGCTAATTAATGTCAACGATCTATAATCGCGAACTTGTTTACCACTTATATAATAAATTATTAAAATCCACTAAATTATATTAAATAAAAAATAGGTAAGAGAAACCTACAGTCAGAATAGTTTATTCGATAAAAACAAAAAAAAATGGTTTAATTTAATGATTTTTCTGATTAAAGATTCTACAAAATCTGAATAGCTTTTTACTATTAACGACTTACTTTTTACTATTAACGATTAGCTTTTTACTATTACCATTTTTCTTTTTTACTTTTTTTAGTAGTTGCTATCAACGATTTATTTTATTTACCGTAAAACCCAAAAACTATTTTAATCTTTATAGAAAAGCAAACAAAACTAAAGTATAATGGGTAAACTTAAAAATAAAAAACTTCGAACATTATCCATTTAAATATTTCCAAGCTTTCCATTTTCTTATACTTCCAATTTCAAGTTTAAAAATGCGTGTGCGAATTCTTTGAAATAACTTTCAATTTTCTTTTTAAGTAAATTTCACTGAAGTAGTAAAACAAATCTCACGAGGAAAAAAAGAAAAGAAACGACCAAGGTGTTTCCTACCTACATCTTTTAATAGCAGCTAATTTGAAAAGATTCCTCCCAGGACAGCAAAATAAACTGCCGAATATCTAATTCGACTAAATAACTTTAATTAAATTAACTACAATTATAGTCGGCTCACAAGAATGTTCTTGGTAGAGAGACCAAAAATAATGTTCTCTATTCTTTCACAAATATAACACCTAAGGATTTGAGAGACCAAAAAGGAAGAAAAACTAATTACATTATTTTTAAGCATTTGACTTAATGAATCTGAAAAAAAGTTATTTAATTAAAGCTTTTAATTAGATTTTTCTGATGGGTTCCTATATAAATTAAATATACTTAATTATTATTATTATTATTTTTTTTTTTGCTCTTTCGATGAAATTAAGTATTCATTTGTTAGAAAACTAAATATGATTTTCTTTGAGTAACAGTGGAAAACTTTTCTCTGGAAATAGTAATAGAATAGCGTTGGAAACCAGTAAAAAATATTTTGGAATATTTTTGAAATAAGTAATTTTTTTAACTACAGTTATAGTGAATTATTCTTCAATGTGATGTTAAATATTTTAAAGAACTGTCAATTTATTCATAATTGTTAAAATTTAAAATATGTTTTTTTTTAAATATTCAATATTAAATTAACCAATTTTAAATCTTTTAAAAAATAATCATGGCTAATTATTTTGTGTTTATTAGAAACATTGACAGCACATCATAGCCTCAGACTGTGATGTGCTTCATTTGTGGAAACAACCGTCTCGAAAGAAGATTATGACCTGCTAAAGAAGTGATGTGTAGGAAATGTGGAAATAAAAGACAGTATCAACGAGACTGTAATCCAAACCACAATATGCCTCCTTTTATCCTAATGTATCAATTTCACCATACATTCAGCTTCAGTTTCACCTAGTTGCCTGCAAAACCCACGGCCCGGGCCGGACTTAGATGAAAAGGGGCCCTAGGCTATTCCACTTATGATGCCCTTTCACCTCCTATTTTTAAGTTTCTAAATTACTTGAGAGATAATAAAATACATCATTACTGTGATATATATCAATATGTTAAGTGTGTTAACATGTTGTGTTTGATACTATTCTTTATAAGAAATGTGGACGAATACGAATATATCTATATAAATACGAATATAACCGAACATCGGCATATCAATAGGTCTGTTAGTTTGTCTGTTTCAATCTACACCAATCTGCACTTTATTTATGCAAGAACAAACCAGAGCTTAGTAACATAAGGCACGTCAATATTTGTCATAGTAATCAGTGAACGTAGGAACTATACTTTCGTTCAATCTAGTATATTCAAACGAACAGATACAATGAGCCGAACGTGTTGATCTTAACCAATACCTTTTTATGTTTGTTTATTAGTCATATGTGTAAAATTCTCCTTATTTTCGATTCAGTATTTTACTGTTTACTGTTTTTAGAATAGTGTAATTCTAATTTTGCTAACAAATTGAATGTAGGCCCCTCTTGATTTTGAGGCTTTAGGCTGAAGCCTAGTTAGCCTATAGGAAAATCCGGCCCTGTCCACGGCGTAAAATATATCCTATCTATGAGAATATGGTTCCATAGAAAGGTGCAATGCTATATTATAGATGAGAACAAAAACAAAATGAACTGTGAGAAAAGGTCCTACAATTGGTACTGCGATCTATTCATTCCATTTTATGCACCACAACTAACTTAATTAATTCCCTATAAAAAAGTTTTATCATCCCAGAAGGTCCTGTAATGGAATCCTAATACCTATTTAGCTTTATTAGCCAGCGCCAGGGTTAATGAGGAATCATTCAAGTGCTAATAAGTATAAAACCGTTGTTCAAGAAGTTGAACTTATGTAACCTAATATATTTATGTCAAGTATTATGAGAGCGACATTAGTGTGTCCATACAACATTTGGATCTAAGAGAGAAAAATGGCGAACCTACTTTTAGAAAGAGAATGATAATGAGGTGGAGTGACCTGTTAATCGAATAGTTTGATTATTCAAAATCGGAAGAACATACATCGCTTTTTTACAATGTTGATCCTGAACTATTTGGAAGGAGTTCACAACTCTCAGCAGAAAATGTATTGTAGTGAACCACCACAAGCTTGTAGAATGAAACGTAAACCTACCTATAGTAACCTACCTAGACCAAATTGTAAATTAACATTATGGTGGAGGTGAATATAGTACCTATACAATTTTCAGTAGCAACAGTCTTTTATAAAAAAATAGTTTGGGTGTTGTAAGAATATTTATTTTTTGTTGGAAACTTAAACCTTTTTGTATACTTGCTTTCGAATGTTGATTAAATATAAAATGGCCCGTTTGTTTTTATTAATATTTTGCAATATACTACAGTGCCCAAAAAATAAGAACAATTATTTTTTTTCAAAAACTCTTTATTTATTATTCCACATTAATTTCATTGCTAAATATATTTCATTTTTTCGCCCCCTTCCCCCCGGACACAATGCACTTACGTCAATTTTTTTTTTCCAATCCTCGCTGCATCTTAAAAAATCATCGGCATCAAAGAGCGCGTTCTCTCTTCACGTTGAATCTCTTCAATCGACGCTACTAGTAATGAATTTTGCACATTTTCCTCTACAATAGTGTTTCTTAATAGTACATTTTTTACGAAGTACGAAACTTTACTTTTATTGTCACACTCATATAAAAAGCAGTGATAATTTATATGTCAATAGTAAGCCCATGAGAAGACCTACCGCTTTCAAGTTTCTAACAAATATGGCAGCTGAAGGCAGTTCAATAAATGTTTCAACTTTTCTCAAGTTTCTTTAGAGACATATTGTCCTGCTCGTTGGTTTCCAATATGTAACAATACTGCTTTGAGATTTTTTTGGATGACTCTATGAATAGCCATCATTTCGTAGGGCATGTCATTCTCTGAAAGACGTTATCAAGCCATTGATGTCAGAAAAAAACAAGGTTATTTTTCTTGTGTAAAAAAAAATAAATCGTTCATGACGAACGCGGAATTAAGTCACTCAAACATCTTCTTGAGGTAAATTCCATTCTCGAAGTCTCAATGCAAATAATTTAATTTTTGTCTACGAGAGTTCTAGATCTCTAGCAAGGTTATTCAGTAATTCCTAAAACAGAATTTGTGATGTAAGTATGGCACCATCATTATATTCAACATTAGATAAATAATGTTTACAAAATAAGGTTGTAAGGTTGCATAAAATAAGGTTCAAATTGTTCATGACGAACGTGGAATTAAGTCACTCGAACATCTTCTTGCTGTAAATTCCCTTCTCTAAGTCTCAATGCAAATAATTTAGTATTTTGTCTTCGACAGTTCTATATCTCTAGCAAGGCCATTCAGCAATTCTTAAAACAGAGTTTGTGGTGTAAGTGTGGCACCATCATTATAGTCAACATTAGATATAGAGAACTGCAGAGCATCGTAAAAAATCTGATTTTGATCTTAAAACGGATCATTGAAATATTTATTTGAAAATTCCAAAAAGGAAGACCCTTCATCATGAGAAGTTGATAGCATAGCAGGTGGTGCATTCTGTTTACTGTACTTTCGAATTTGCTTCCTTGTGATTCCTTTACGAAGAGTTTGATCATGTAGAAGTTCAATGAAATGTTACTACTCCACATATATAACACAGATTATTAGCACAGTTAAGGCACTTATAACGTGTTTAACTTAAAAGTGAATTCACTCTAATCATGCATTTCGCACACAAACAAAGCGTACAATTAACTTCGTTCACTAACAGCTCACATTTATTTAGATGCAAGGCAAGAAACAGTGCCTTCTGCCGATTAATTAATCCATAGTAGCAATAAAGTTATAAAGTAGCTGTTTACTCGATAGAAGCCATAAAAACTTTTAAAAATTAGGAAACCACGATTCTAAATCTAAATTATTCAGATATTTCATGTATATCTAATATGTAATAATATTTTTGCATTTCAAATTAATTCAATATATGAGACATATTTTAATACATTTATTTTTATAAACGTTGCTATAAAATTTAAAATTATTATTTTAATTGTAGTTATATTATATAAATTTACATATTCCCATATTTTATTTTTCATATATGTTTCAAGAAAAATGAGGACATAGGTTTCCTTCATATCTTCTAAACCAGAGATAAATACTAATGTTTACTATCATTTTTGTGTTCAACGCACCAAAGGTTTATGCGTAAAGAAAAAAAAATTTATTAATTTAAATTTTTTATTAATTTTATTTGGTACACTATTTTATAAGTGTACCAAAATATTATTAATAAGAAACGTTAAAGAAAAAGTCTTTAAATTCCATTTCATTTCATGTTTAAAAAAATTGTGTGAGTAATATAAAAGAAATGCGACTTTTCAGACATGAAATGCAAGAAAATCATAGCCTATTGCATACAGATATATTCCACAGATTTTAAACCAGAGAACTAGGTACAAAATTTAGAAAACATATCTTTTTTTTTTGTTTCGATTTCTTTGCAATGTATATGTCGACACCAGAATCGCAAACTATTAGTCCTTTTTGCTCATAAATGTGTCATACTGTTGTAATTTGCTTGTAAAATAGTTTTGAAGTAAATTAGACTGGGAAATGAAGGTAAAACTAAACGCAACGTTTGATGGATTAGAATTTAACTGATAGTAAATGAAATTTATTTTAAAATACCTTCATTAAAGGTGAAAATGTAAATAATTCCATTACTGGTTTATAATTCTCTAAGCAAAGGCATATTTCTTCGGAAAAACATTTTTCTAGAAATATTTACTTGAACTAGTAAAATCTCAAAATAGCTTATCTTCTTCACTGTTAAAACTATCTTAGTTTACAATTATAAAATGATAATTCTAAAAAAATTCAAAAGGGATTTCTGCTCAAAAATTGGACTTCTAGACATCTAACGATGTATATTTCATTTAACGATGTACATTATGATTTCTATTGATTACTAAATTTTCATAATTTAAAATGCATCAATTGTTTTATAAATACAAAAATTTATTTTATGTAGTTTCAAATTGTATTTAACGATGAAATTTTTAAAATTATTTGTAATTTCATACTACAAATAACTCAGTTTGTTGTACTAATACAATATTATAAAAAGGATCAAAAATTTACACAAAAAACATTTTTAAGTAATTTATCTAAGTGATTTTTAAATTTTTTTCTCTATTTTACGTAAGAAATTTACATAATAAAAGATAAAATCAGAGCAATTTCATAAAATGTCTCTATAAATATGACGAAATATAATCATAATGTTTTTCCTTTTATAAATGTCTTGAAATTTCGACTCTAATAAACTAAGAAAAAAAACTTGAACTTAGAATTGCAATATGCAAATTTGAAATTTATTTTCTTTTATTGGATGAAGAGGAGTTTTGAAATAAAGAAAATTAGAATAATGCGTTGAACTGACTATTTATTCGATGTAATCTAATAGTGCCATTTTATATTTTTATAAAAGTCCAAAATTTCGAGTGAAATAATGCAGGCAACATTTGAACCACGATATCATAATTACACTCATGTCCATAAAAATTAAGGATAATCAAGTTCAGGCAAAGACAGAGACAGAAGCAAAACAAATCAGACTTATTTGTAAAGTCTATTTATTAAACAAAAGGTAAAGAGCAAAAAAGATGCTATTTGTTTGATATAATTAATAAAAATGGCGATTTTTACTCCCTGGAGCAAATTTCAAAAAAGGACCAATTTAAAAAAAACAGTATAATATGGTTAGTATGATGGTTAATATGGAGTATGTCTCCCGGACGATGCAATACAGGCCTTAACAACGTCTAGGCATGCTGAGTATCAAATCATCAATCTGATCTTGGGGAATATTACACCACTCATCAAGCAATGCCCTCCAAAGTTCTGGTTGACATGTAGGAGCGGGTTGACGGGCTGCAATTCGTCGACCAAGCATATCCCACACATGCTCCGTTGGATTCAAGTCCGGTGAGTATGCTGGCCAATCCATACGGGTGATATCCTCCAATTGAAGGCATTCGTCTACAATGTTTGCACGGTGAGGACGGGCGATGTCATCCATAAACAGAAATTCAGCACCCATGGCACCCCGAAACAAACGTACATAACGTTCCAGAATGACATCCCGATAGATGTGGCCTATCATCGTTACACTCTGAACATGCAGGTCAGTTCTGGAACCAATAATAATTCCTCCCCAAACGAGCCATCCTGCGCCACCGCAACGGTGTCGTTCAATGGTGTTCTCTTGGTGGTAACGGGTACCTGGAGCTCTCCATATGAAAGTCCGGCGAGAATCAGTCTGCAAACTAAACCTGGACTCGTCGGAAAACATCACAACATCAAACATCAAACATCTGTCGCGGTGTCCACAATGCATGCTCTCTACTCCATGTTAATCGCAGGCGACAGTGAGTTGCGGTAAGTGGAACACCTCTGACAGGCCTACGAGCATATAGACCAATATGCCCTAAGCGTCTGTACACGGTCTGCCTTGAAACTGTCGTACCGGTAGCTGAAGAGAACTGACGAGACAGGTCTGATGCTGTGCTACGTCTGTTTCTTTTGGCAGTAACTGCTAAATACCGGTCCTCATTCGGCGTTGCAACTCGGGGACGACCTGTGCTGTAACATCTACTCGCATTACCATCATCTTGGAATCGTTGCCAAAGCCTGGAGATGACACTCTGGACAATTCCAAGTTCCTCAGTTACTTCCAGCTGGATACGTCCACATTCCAGTCGTCCGATATTTGTACCACGTAAAAAATCATTCAAATGCTTCCTTTGTGCCATAACTATGCGGTTATTGCTCTGAAAGGCTTTTAAAGCGCTTTTGAACAATTTTACTTCTTTGCCACCATTCCTTATATACCCCTATCTTACACTCTCGTCATTGTGACGTACTATACGCGCCATCTGGTGGTTTCCTGTAACTTGCATATTCTTCTTCAAGATGTGTGTGATAATTCTACAGGTGAAATTTTTATTTTAGAGTTCAATTTCTGTGTGATTCTAAATTATCCTTAATTTATGGACATGAGTGTACTTTCTTAATAAACTATTTTTGAATAAATTATGTTGAAATTATTCATTTTTTAAGTCAAAAATGACAAAATATAATTTTTTAAATAGTACTATGCATTAGAAAATTATTTAATATTTTTAGGTGGCGTATCTGTTTATTTTATAGTTAAAAATTATTATACTTTAAAATATGATGTGCTTTATAAAACGCTTACATTCAATTAAAGTGTATTTTATAATATATCAACTATTGTAAAACTGTTGTAATATTTATTATTTTTCATGAATGATATCTAGTTCTAAAATTTATATTAATCTAAATATAATCATTTTCACCATCTTATAGGTGATATCCCATAAGAGTTGTATAAAATGTTACTTAATAAATATCATAGCAGATTCAAATTGTGAAAATTGAAATTTTAATGTTATTGCAAAATATTTTTTTTTTTAAATATTGAATATTTTAAAAATAAAACGAATATATTTTATTTATTTGTAATCCAATTCTAGTGATAAATTTATGCAATATTAACGTTCAAAGTTTTTAAATAAATTTAAAAAATATATAATTAAATTTCAAGAGTCGAATTATTATGCTTGAATTTATATCAGTAGCGTGCAATTTGCAATTCTTTTTAATTTAACTTTCAAATATTGAACATCTCGCAGTATTTTGAGATACATCTAAGCATTTGCAGACAAAAAAATAAATATTAAAAAATTTATTTGAAATATTTAAAGAATAATGTAGTATTTTAAATACATTTAGATAAGTTAGGATGGTTAAGTAAATTTCTTAACCATAGTTTTAGTCAAGCATATATTAAGTAATAAATTTATTTTAAATATTTCTATAATAAACATTTACTTTACTAATCAGAATAAATGAACATTGAAAAAAACTATTACTTCACTGAAATTGCAATCAATAAATAATAAATCTTAATTCAAATATATTGAAATATTAAGATATTTTTTATAAAAGTTAGGTGAGTTGTAGTACGTAAAAGGGAACGAATAGAATGTAGTGCTGATTGTAAGACCTCTTCCATCAGTTGATTTTTTTTTCTTCTTAGATCAATGCCAACAGTACATTTTCCATGTTATAGTATTGTACCTATCTATCTGACCATTATCTCATGTATTATAACTGTGATTTTTGTAAGCAACTAAATGAAACTGAAACTGAATACATGGTGTAAATTGATACAGTAGGATAAAAGGATGCATACTGTGGTTTGAAATACAGTCTCTTTGATAGTGTCCATTCATTCCACATTTCCAACACAGTACTTCTTTAGCAGGTCATAGTCTTCTTTCAAGACCGTTATTTCAACAAAAGAAACACATCACAGTCTAGAGATATGATGTGTTTTTAATGTTTCTAATAAATACAAAATAATTAACCCTAATTATTTTTCTAAAGATTTAAAATTGTTTACTTCAATATTGAATATTTCAAAAAACTTAGTTAGACTTAAACTTAGTTGGAGTGTTCTTAGATTTCAATAACAACATAATCGTTTCTATATTATAGCATTGTACTTTTCTATTTGCCAATTATTTCATGGATTATATGCTGTGGGCTTAGCAAGTAATCAGGTGAAATTGAAATTGAATCTACGGTATAAATTGATACAGTAGGATTATACGGTGGTTTGGATTACATTTTGTTGATGGTGTCCTTTCTTTCCACATTTAATACACAGTACCTCTTTAGAAGGACATAGTCTTATTACGAGAGGGTTATTTCAATAAAAGAAACACATCGAAGTCTGGAGCTGTGATGTGTTGCCAATTTTTCCAATAAATGTCCTAATTATTTTTCAAAAGATTTAAATTGTTTACTTTACTGAATACTTAAATTTTACTTTATTTTTACTTTATTGAATAAAAGTTTTAACAATTATGAATAAATTAAAAAAATTTTTAAATATCTAAAAACATAGTGAAGAATAATTCGCTAAAACTATAGTTAAAAAAAAATACTTTTTACAAAAATATTACAAAATAATGTTAATACAACTTTCATTACAGAGGATACAGTTTGGTTATAATAAATGGATTGTAATCAACACGTATTATATAAGGATCATAATCAACAAGTACCACATTATACAAGGCCTTTAATCTTACATTATTTCACAACATTCATGCGACAACATTCCTAACTTTTGCGAAAAGTCGAATAGCGAAACTTTCCGATTGAACTGAATAGTCGTTTCATTTGAATGAATCTAAATTGGAGTCAGCCATGAATTTAATCTCCCTCAAGAATATCCTCCGGAGTTCTGTAAGTCGAGTTGACTTGGCTTTTAGGATAAAGGAGGGCTCGCGAACTTCACATAAAAGTCTTCTAAACTGCCCAAATTTCTTTGAAACCCGTATGTCAACCCAAATTTCACAGAGTTGGGTTAGAAGTAAATTAAATTCATTACCGCTCTGAAGACGAGACATTGTGCATTACAAGGACGTTATGAATAACTAAATTTCAACATTCCCTCGAAGGACTAAATCGAATTACAATAAAGCCAGTGTGTTCAGAGAAATTCTGAATCTTTACTTAAACAAAGGCGGACAATTCAGAATTTGTCTAAATGTATTAGACTCAAAATGTCTAGACGAAAAAGGAAAGATCATAAGTAAATATTAATAATTCTGCAACACTGATAGCATAATGTAAGTGTCTAGACAGGAATGAATAAAAGGAATGGTCTAAGCATGCATATGGTATCAAATAGTTACTTAGAATGGTAAAATTATTGCAAAATATTTTTGTTTTATAATGGATAGAGATTCAGATTTAATTGTAAATGTTAATCATTGAGCATAGGGAATATTAAAATAGGCACATGTGCAGAAAAAAAAATTAAAGTCCACTATTTATATATTTCAAGATATAAATAAGAACAAATTTAAATATTGATACATAAAAGAAATTTCTTATTAATGAATTTTATATCTCGCTAATATAAATAAGGTATGCGTAATAACAACGATATAAAAAAATTGCATTACTTTAAATGTATTCCATTCTACAAATTACATAGTTAAACTATTCTACGGAAACATATTAACTGCCTATTATTTTTTGAAAACTTTTTTTAAGAAACTGCTGAGATGAATTTTTAAAAAACCAAATTTTACCAATTTTTTGTCGCATAATAAATTAATGAATTTTTTTTAAATGAACATTTAATAAAATAAAAATCTTCCTATTATACATTATTCCTTCCAATTCATAAATTCTTTAGTAAAAAAATTACGTAATATTCTATTTTAAATTAAGGAGTAATTTTTGAAGGAACCAAATTGCTCCTGCAACAAACAAAAAAATAAAACCTTGTTATGGAAAAAAAAGGAACATTTTTTTGTATGTTTCTAATTTTATTTTTAATTAAATTGTTTAAATAGTTTCAAATAACATTTTTTTTTTTTTACATTTTTTTCACCATTTTTGTTTTTTAATGCATAGTATTTTTTTCCCGCAAGCGTCGGCTTATATCAGTTTCATATATGTAATTCTTTTTATGAAATTCAAATATTTTTCTGTTCTAAGATAAGAACTCAAAATTAATCGTTTAATTCTTACTAAGGAAATTAATAATATAACGCAAATTTAACAATTTTAACTTTCAATCACATGCATATGGTATCAAATAATTACTTAGAATGGTAAAATCATTGAAAAATTTTTTAGTTTTATAATGGATAGAGATTCAGATTTAATTGTAAATGTTAATTATTGAGCATAGGGAATATTAAAATAGGCAAATGAGAAGAAAAAAAAATTAAAGTTCACTATTTAAATATTTTATGATATAAATAAGAACACATTTAAATATTGATACGTAAAAGAAATTTCTTATTAATGAATCTTATATCTCGCTAATATAAATAGTTTATACGTAATACCAACGATATAAAAAAATTACATTACTTTAAATGTATTCCATTCTACAAATTACGTAGTTAAACTATTCTACGGAAACATATTAACTACCTATTATTTTTTAAAAACTTTTTTAAGAAAGTGCTTAGATGAATTTTTAAAAAACCAAATTTTACCAATTTTTTTGTCACATAGTAAATTAATGATTTTTTTCTAAATGAACATTTAATAAAATTGAAATCTTCTTATAATAAATTATTTCTTCTAAGTCTTAAATTCTTTAGTAAAAAAATTACATTATATTATATTTTAAATTAAGGAGTATTTTTTGAAGGAACCAAATTGCTATAGTTTAAATAATATAGTTTGTTATGGAACCAAAACAAACAAAAAAAATAGAACCTTGTTATGGAAAAAAAAGCAACATTTTTTTTTTACGTTTCTAATTTTATTTTTAATTAAATTGTTTAAATAGTTTATAATAATATTTTTTTTACATTTTTTTCATCATTTTTGTTTTTAAATACATAGTATTTTTTTCTTCAAGCGTCGGCTTATATCAGTTTCATCTATGTAATTGTTTTTATGAAATTCAAATACTTTGCTGTTCTAAAATAAGAACGCAATATTAATCGTTTAATTCTTACTTTGCAAGGAAATTAATAATATAATGCAAATTTAACAATTTTAACTTTCAATCACATGAAGTGTAGATTTACCACCTATTTGCGCACTCCGTGCAATGTCTGATACAGCAAAATGATCTAAAAACACGTCCTTCAGTTTGGTTCTGTGTAAGTTTCTTTGAGTTATTCAGTGGAACGCAGGCGGTCCCATTATAATTGATGGCATTTCTACTGTTTTTTCTGTGATCACGATTGTCTCCGCAAGCACCTTCATAGAAATACACTGACTTCTGACCCTCTTTATCTAATGTGTGTTAACCAGGAAGAAATGGACATGCCTCACCTTGGTTCTTGTTCTGCACTGCTCACGGTATTGGATTGCCAGACTTAAGATGAGGGGTTAGCTCGTGTCATTAGTTTCTATATTGTTGTTTGTATTTTTAAATGATATCTATTGTCCTGTAAACTTGTCTTTGGAAATAAAAATAGTAAGGCCACTCTCTCGCGTGGTTAATATTTCAAATACACGAAAATAATTTTCTGTAAACTTTAATAAAGAAAGCATCTCATCATTAAAAATAAAAATTGCTGAATTTAAGTTTCATTTCGAAAATAATGCATTTTAATAGGCTATACTTCAAATTATTCTTTTTAGATATAATGCGCTAAATATATTTTCAATTTTTTTTTTATTTTACAATTTTAAAAAATAACAAAGTTAATTACCACGACACTTGGCTCCGGAAACTACACTCCGTAAAGGTTATTTTGACTTCAAAACTATTATGGCGTCTCTAAAAACAGATTATCCGAATCGTACATTAACATAAATTGGACCATAAACAACGTAGAAGGTAGCACAGAAATCCTCTCTTTTAGATTAATGAGCATGCCTACTTCCTTACTACTCTGGGGTGGTAAAACAAGCAGAGGGAAACGCAAAATTACATACTTTTTCGTCGCTCTCAGAAAGATTTGCAATTTTTTCCCTCCGAATTTATCTCCAAGGCAAACTTTAACTAGCTCATTAAGGCGTAATTTGACATTTAACCAAATTATAGAGATTATAGAGTTTCTTGGTCGAAAGTTCTTTCTTCTGCTTACTGCAGTGCTTGCTGGCTTTTTTGTATAAATTTTTATTTTAGTTTGTAAGTCTTTACTTAAGCCAGGACTTTAGGTAACGGTGCAAGTTGTAAAAATGGCATTCCTTCCTTACGTAAGTGTGTCTTACAGTTTAATGACTTTTAAAAAGTGGCGATTTTCCAAATGTTTTGAGGAGACTCGTTATTTTTAGAGAAATGCTTATGTCAGACTTTTCCATCGATCGTCTTTTTAGTAGCCATAAAAGTTAACACGTCCCCCTTCTATGAAATCACTGACAATTTTATGGTTGAATCCAGGATTATTTTGAAAGTGGAGTGCTACTTCGAAGCATCGAAATGATTAATGCCGACTCCACATAAAAAAGAAAAATATGTATATATATATATATATATATATATATTAAATTGGAAAATATTTATTAGTTTTAAGTTTCATTTTTAAAATGTAGTATCTAAAATAATAACATTATACGGAAGAAGACCATGAAAATTGATTGAAATTTCTCCAAAAGGCGATAAGCATATATATTTGATTAAATAAAATATTTATTAAGGACCAATATCATTAGTTGTCCTAGCAATAAATAAAGTGCTTTCGAATTTAATTATTTTTCTGAATATTCATCCTTTGTAATTTTTTCATAATGATTGGTATATAATTTTGATTTTTATAAGGAATGAATAAATCAGAAACTCTGATGAATCAGGAAGACAATGATTTTAAAACTGAGTTATAGGTAGTTAAATAAGTATTCTATGCATATTGAAAAACATTTTAAGAAGCAAATAAGCTAATTAATTTATTTTGGTTATTTATATTCTCCAATTATAAACGTAATTCAGATATTTTGAAACATACCCCAACACAACCTAATTATAGAACATGCAGTTAATAAGGACCAAAGTTCCCATTCTCTTGTGGCAGACGGACGTTAGGAACATCGTTTTGAAAACTTAGTTAATATAAGGTTTATTCCAATGAAATGCATTCCATCGATTTGAATTGTCTGTTGAATTTTACTTCCCCAATACAACACACAAATTTGGCGAAATTATCTATGGAAGCTAAAGTTCAACGTATATCTATATCTTCGTGGTGTTCTCCGGACAATGTCTGATACGGTAAAATGATCTACAAACAAGGCATTCAATCTGGCTCCCAGTGTGAATATTTTATATTTATGCAGGGAACACAGGTAGATTTTCTCATAACAATAGAGAGGATATTTAAAAAGACCTCCGTCTTTGAGGATGTTGCCGCATAAAACAGTCAAAAGTCCTGGTATGATCCTACAGAAAAATCAGTGCCATTGCTGCGACTTTTCTGTGGTCACGATAGTTCCCGCAGGCACCTTCACGAGTTATACAGACTTCTGACCTCTGTATCTCGTGTGTGTTAACCACGAAGAAATGGATATGCCTCACCTAGATTCCTGTTCTGCACTACCTCATGTTTCTTTATGGAATCGCTATTGGATTGTCAAACTTAAGTTGGTGGATTAACTGATATCATTGCTGATGTCATTGTTTTCTAGCTTGTTCTTTGAATATTTTATTGATATCTATAGTCCAGAAAACTTGTGGTAGGAAATAAAAGAAATCTATAAAATCCTATGGAAAGGTCACTTTCTCACATGGTAAATATTTCAAACACACACGAAAATGATGTTCAGTAAATTGAAATAAAGAAAACATCCCATCATTAAAAATCAAAATTTTTGAATTTAAGTATCATTTTGAAAGTAATATATTTTAATAGACTATAGTTCAAATTATTATTTTTTAGATGTAATGCGGCCAATATATTTTCTAATTTTTTTATTTTAAAGTTTTAAAAAATAGCAAAGTTAATTAGCACGAAACTTGGCTCCGAAAATTACACTCCATAAAAGTTATTTTGACTTCAAAACTATTATGGCGTCCCTAAAAAAAGATATATCCGAATCGTAAATTGAAGTTACTTTCTTGATGATATTCTCTGCATTTAAGAAAATGACTTATTTAAATGCTACTTTTTTTGCCATATAATTTATAAAATGCTAAAATATAATATAAATACAATTATATATAAATACAAATATATTAGAAATGTAATTAAAATTTAAAAATTAAAGTATTATTTAATAATGTGTGTTAAATAATAGATGACCCATTTTGCTATATATCATTTATTAGAATTTTTATTATATTTCAAACTGCTGTACAATGTAATAGGAAGTGCAAAAACATTATCAATATCATGTTTCTTAAATATACTATATTAAAAATTATAATCGCTTAGAATTTAAAACAAGTATTTATTTTAAATTTTACAATACTATAATTTAAAAATTAATCATTAAAGCATGTATAAAAGTAAGGGAAAATTCAATTTTTCTTTCACAAATGGTATCCACATATTTTCGCAACGATTTTGAATATACATACATGAGACATTCACACACACACACGCATATATATATATACAAATATAATTTTAATTTCTAATATGTTTAATCTGAAAGCCCATTTGTTGAACTATCATATTGCATCTTGATTTAAATGTTAATAGTTTGTCATGAAAAGTCAAGATTTAACTTTCCCCCTCCTTCATCACAATCTTCCAGAATCATCCATTGTCGTATGTTGCTTTTTATAAAGAGTCTATTTAAAGTACAAATGCCCAGTAAACTATATATGACAAGGTAGAGAACTTGAGTGGGATATGTTAAAATGAAACAACCTCAATTCTAGTTTTATTTTCTCTGAATGTAGAGCAGTATCACTTACGTAACTTGCTTACTTAAAATGATGGAATAGGATGGATAGGTGTTAAAATATAATTCCGAAATTGGAACATTTTTAATTTAAAATTTAAAATTTAAATTGTAATTTAATTTAATATTTTTGAAGTAAAAGAATAATTTAAACATTTAAAAGTAAAATAAAACAATGTATATGAGTATCATAAACCATGTAAAACAGTGGTTAGTATTTAAAAATGAATGATATTTTATTAGATAATGTAACATAAATAATGCAGAAGTTCTAAAAAAATAATTAAATTCATTAATGTTCTAATGTATGTTATGGTTTTACAAAATTTTAAAAACAATTTTAAAACTATTTATAAATTACTAAAGAAAAGTATTTATTTATTACTCAAGAACTAAAAAGAAATCCCTCTTTATTCTTGTATAATTCTATGACTATTTAATTATTCATACATTATGTCATTTACTGCATGTAGTTTTATAAAATATCCAAAACGGATGCCATTGAGTTCCTTTCAATTTAATCAATAGGTTTTGATAAAATATTAAAATAAATTTTTTTTAAAGTTTTGCTAAAAGCTTTTCGCTTTACAAACAGATAATTTGCTTTCCTATTTAATTAGTATTCACATAATCAGAATATCAACTACCATTTGGTAAAAAAAAAAAAAATTGATTTTATTATGACTTAGTACTATCGCTTACCGAAAAAAACTGACTTAATGGATGCGTTGAAAGTTAATGAATTCAATTTGATTAAGTGGATGCGTTAGAAAGATAAAAAATAATATGTATATGAATACATATATGACTGAAGAAATTAAAAAAAATGTTTTATTACTTAGATTTTTATAGAAAGGCCTTTTAGTAGTTGTCGAAATGGAGTATCCATTAGAAAATTTAGAATTGTTCATTTATAGATTACTGAACATGTAAAACGAATTGCTCAAAATTGATCATTATTATTACTATTACTAATTAATAATAATGAATAATTACGCTCATTATTCTTATTATTTGCTCCTTTATTGAATTTATTGGAAAAATAAAATAAAAATTTAATCAACCAATTTTGGTCTTTACTATCACAATTTGGAAAAAATAACATTTAAAGAGCTCTTTTCTTAACTCTTTATCCTAAAATCTAATGTAAAATCTTTACTGATTATGATTTTGGTTGCAAAAGAAGAATATTCGTCCTTTTAGACATATTGTACTTCGAAAAGGCTTCTACAACATCAAAAGCCTAATTAACAAGTATATCATCAACTATAGCATTCAAGTCTTATTCTATCCTTAAATAGTATTAAATTTTACTTTTTACAGTAAAAATGTGTATTCCATGGGTTATTATTTTTTTTTTCAAATATAATGAATTATATATACAATTCATTATATTTGAAAAAAATAATCACCCATGGAATATACATTTTTACTGTAAAAAGTAAAATTTAATATTTAAATATGCCCCTTTAAGAATTATTAAATTTTTAAATGTCCACACTTCTATATTTAAATATGCTATATTTTATTGCTTACTAGAAGACATGACCATGCATTATGCAGGTAAAATTAAAATAAAAATTAAATTAAGTGTTTCAACAAATTATGTGGAGAAAACTTCACATTTAATCGAAATTTGAATTTCGAGGAATTCCAAAAGAAAATTGATTATAATATCTATTTGTTTTTCTATTTGTCTATCTCTTATAATCACATTTATTTTTCCAAAAAAATTATTTATATATTTATATTTTAATTAGCACTTGAAAATCTTTATAGTCATAAATATATTTTAACAATATAATAAATAGATAAAAATATTTAAATATTTAAATTAATTTTTATTTTTTAAATAATAGTTTAATATAATTATATAAATATTAAAAATATTTAAATAATAATGTGGGAAATATTCACAAAAAGTACTGGTACAACCTATTATATAATGTGTTGTGCTTCCGAAGTATTAGAGCTGTTTCAAAAAAGTTCAACAAGCAATACTGAACCGAATGAAATGAGCATTATAAATCTGTTTGGTCGGAAAGTACTTCCGCTGATCTCGAGCATAGATGGAGATTTATGTTAGAAATAAATAATGATATTATTAATAAATAATTAAAATTAAAAATTATAATTTTACAAATGCGAAAATATAATACAGTACTTCATTTTAAAATATATAGAAAAGTATATACATTGTATATACATATATATACATATACATTGTATATACATATACATTGTTGAATTTAATTTTAGTAATATATAAAGTGTCTTAAAATCATCACAAATTTAAATCTGAATGAAACAATTTTATTCCACAAGAATAGTTAAGCTTCATGTCGTCTAACCAAATCTGACCTTTCTCATCAATTTATACGAAGTGTGCCTTCGGAATACCTAAATGCATTCTGTCTGGTGGCATAACTTCTGGCGCTTAATATATTAATAACAAATTCATTTTCCGTTACCTACAAAGCTTTTACTGATAAATTCTTGGCGTCTGTTCAAATTCTATACCACGCGCTTCTAAACTCATTCCAATAATAAGCACTACTTTTGTTGAACGACTTTTCAGTCTGGCCGTCATGAGTCTCTTGGGAAGTGACCTAGAATTTTAAAAAATTGCTTTTTTAAAATAACTTCACAACTAAAGTAATCCATTTTGTTTCATCGCTGTAATAATTTGCAAATTATATTTTAAATAAAGTTCAAAATTATTCGGTATATTTTTTTCAATTCCTACTATTAGTTCACACACTCCCTATATATATTTATATATCTTGTTCAAATTTTCAATCGTTCATAAAGTACTTTTTATTCTTCCACTCAAGTTCAAATAAATTTTTTTGAACTTGTAATGGATGTCACTTGATGTTAATACAGTTTTTTCAAACATTAATTCATTCTTAAATTTAATTAATTAATTTTAGTTTTATACGGGAGAAAATAATTTATCTTATATAAGATAAAATTTTTCTTTGTTCACATAAGTAGGAATTGACTTTAATTTTTTTTTTTTTTTTTTATAATTCTTGTTAGTTATGATGAATAAAGTAGTAAAAAATTATTAAACAAGTAGTATACAAAATTATTAAAACGCTTACATTTATTATTAATTTTAATTTACCACTTTGTGAATTCTTTTTTTTTTCTAATTTAAAGACAAAAAATAAGGTAAATAATGTTCATATTTAATTCTTTACATATTGTTTTTATTAACATTTACAATGTAGTTTAACAATAAATAGTTTAATAAAAACAATTTCTATCAAATGATGTTTTCTTAACTTAATCATAGAAATATACTTACATATATTTTAAATAATTTCTTAACATTGAAACGTTTAATCTTGTCGTTGCATAAATAATAACATTTATAATTGAAACATACTTAAAAAGAATTATTTATACTAGTTTAACTACCATTTTTAATTATAACTGTAAAAACTTTTTTTTTTCATAAATCCATTCTTTTTTAAATTATCAGTTTAATAAGAAATCATTGTCTTAAATTTTAAAGGGCTTAAAAAATAAATTAATCGAAAGCTTATATAATACAGTTTGGTATTTGTACATAAATACTTACGAAAAAATAATTACTAATCTAATTAAAATGTAATGATTGATTAACTTGGTTTTGAATTGAAACAACTGATTTTAAGCTTCAATTCACAAAAATCTCTGAAATAAAACTTATTAAATTATTTTAAAACTAAAACGTATGTACAGTTCATTAGGTAGTGTTCAAAAAAATAATTACATTTTTTTTTACACAACGTGTAAATATCACAAAAAGTAAAAAAAAAAAATAAATAAATTTTAATTAAGTTAAGCAAGCAAAAAAATAAGAATTCCTTAATTAAAAATCTAAATTATTTTTTTTTCTATCTGCACCGTAAACTTGTTTTTTACTGCATGTTATCAATATTAATGAAGATTGTTTTTTCACTATAAAAGGCTTCTAAAAATTTTTAGTTCCAATTATATTTGGCTCTCTGTGTTATATCATTTAATTATATAAAAAAATATATTTTTTAATGTAGCTGAACCGCTTAATTTTTTTTTTTTATATTGTAAGACTTATTTATATATTGTATCGTCATAAATTTTCATTATTTTTCATACGATCATAATAAAATTTAATATATGTTTTAGAATAGAGCTGAATTTTATCATAATTTTAAAGGCGGATTTTTTTTTAGCTGCTTACAGAATAAAAAAAAAAAAATTCTTTTAAAAATTAATGAGTATGTTTTCTTTTAAAAACGATAAACATTTATTGCAAATCTCACAAGATTAATTAATCAAGAAATTAATTTAAAATAAACCTGAAAGAATAAATATTTTTTATATTTAAAATAAATAAATATCATACTGTTTAATATGTTATTGAAAAAAAAAATTGCTTGTGAATTTAAAATTAAGTATGTATTTGTATAACACATAAAAGATTAATTTACTGAACAAATAACAAATAAAAATTTTTTGTTAATGAAATAATTTTAAAAATATCGAAAATATAATTTTTATTTAAAATCATACTTCCAATAATTCTGATTACATTAATATTTAATTTTTTATTATAATTACAAAAATAATTATTATATTGTTTACTTCAAACATCTTATAAATACACTCTAGAATAACATTTTAAACAATAATAAACAATAATTAAACAATATTAAGCAATATTAAACAATATTTTAACAATAATTTAATATTTAATAACAGTTCTTTAAACAATATTTTTGCACACATTTAAAAAATTAAACAAGTATTCTTTTTACAAAAAATTATATTCATTATGATATTTTTTCCTGTCGTACATGTTACTTTACACTTTACCAATTTTTTAAATATATATAAATAATGTTATTTAAACATTTATGGTGATATATATTTTATTTTAACACGCCATGTTTCTAATAAATGTATAAATGTTTCATGTATAAATGTTAATACTGTCACATCATTTATGTAGAGCATAACAAAACAAATTATAATACTTTTTTCTAGTAGGCACTAATTAATACGCTTTATATATTAAAATATTACATGCTATTAAAAGAACATCAACAAATGTTTGAACAACAAATCATTGAATTTTTGCAAAGAAAAATAAGAAATAAATATGCGAAAAGATACTTAGATGAAAATAAAATTAGCATTAAATAGAAATGTAATATATATATATATATATATATATATGTATATAATGTCCAAACGGAATCCTGGATATTTGGTGATCTATAGAACATGTCAGAAGCAAACATAAGAAATAGCTCGGAATTGATATACTTGCACCATCCATCAAAACTATGTAGGAAATATGGCTCTCTTATTATTCATTTTTATAACTAGACCATTTGGAGCCTTCATGTCAGAATTTCCGCCCACTGATGCCGTGTTGTTATCACTGAAACCACATTCCATCAATACGAGAGCATTAATGTGTCGGAAAGATTAGCCACCTGCTTCTAATTCCTCAATTACCTTTCGATCAATGTCCAGGACTTCATTGATGGAAAGCTGCAGTTTTCCTTTGAGTTGCTCGTGGTCCTTTAAGGAACTGCGATAGAAAGTAGTTAGAAGTCTCAGTGTATCTCCCATTAAAATGTATTAAGAATTGCATAAATTTGAAAGTGGAAAATATTTAAAAGTAATTCATGTATAATAAAAAGGCTAAAGCATATTGAAAAAAAAAAGGAAATTATTTTACAGAAATAAGAATAATGTTCAGGATATTTGTTAAATAGCCTATCTCAAATAGAAAAAAGAAATAACTAGGAATTAATTTCGATATTTCATTGAATTCTCTGCAAAAAATATGTTTGGCATACTACTGTGTCCAGAGAAATAAGACAAATTTTCGATTTAAAATTCCCGGGGTTTATTGAATTTCAATTTGTTTTAGATTGCGCTAACCTTTTAGTGCCATAAAGTCTACTATATTGTCCTCCCAAATAATTTGGTGCCTTATTTTTTAAAGAGTACACTAAAGAGTGTCATCTTGAGGGTGGCATTCCCCTCTCATTCCTCGAACACAATTAACTACTTTTCGGCCTATGGATTTAACGTGTCAATCGAGGCGTAAACATGATAACTTTCAGTTCAACTTTTCCAATTTTGAACGTTATCCATCTTATTACTAGTAGTTGTATCTCAATTTTTAATTTTTTACGGTCAAACATCTAGACAGGAAATCTAAATAATTACATACGTCTGGTTAACTCAAACTCTGAAATAAAGGCTACAATAATACCTCATTTATAACATGAGCTGCAAAAATTTCATTTGAATTGCCTTTATAAAAAAAAGAAAATTCCTTAATTTCTTTAATAATTAGCTGTAATATCATCTCCTTATTTTCTTACATCAAAAGTAAATTTAATTAGCTTTCTCAGAAATTAAATTATTTGATATACCACAAAAATGTTTGACTTTAATTGTTGTTTCCTAAAACATACTACATTTTTTAAGAAATTTCAAACTCTTAAAATTACTCAGAATTTTATTATAAACATTCATATCCTTTTTAAATGGTTGATTACTGAACATTTTATTATTTCTTCGTATGTGCAATCACAAGTCTCACAGTTTTCTTTCATTTTTTTTTTCTTTTTTCTGAATTGTTTTTCTTTCTCTAGAACAACTTCAGCAGATGGAAGATAGTTTTTTTCACAAGTGAAACAAATTAATTAGGATTGTACTGATAACGATTTTACTAATGATGTTAATGACAATGTATATAAGCTATTTACTTAAGAAATTTCGAAAATATTGTCACAGTTGCTGGAGGTTATATATTGTATTATATATAAATATTTTATAATAATATGATGCATGACATCAAATATTATTTATTGAAATATGGATATATTAAATAGATTCATAGATATTAGACACTGCTTGAAGGTAACATGCCATATTGAGCCAACTTAGGACAAACAAAGTTTTTTTTTTTTTAAATTTTTTTTTAAAACATTATAATTTTGTATATTAAATAAATAAATGTGGAATATGCATTCCAAACATAAGTTATAAAAACAAATAATAATACGAACAATAAAAAGGACATAATACGAACAAATAATAATAGAAACAATAAAATTAAGTAGATATAATATGACTGTTAGATATATTTTTGCCAATATGTAGATTTCTTTTATACCTAATACGCATACGGTATATGAAATCTTTCAAGAGCGGATTAAATATGAATATAATTTTTAAGTGTATTCCATATTGGATTGTTCATGTTTAGTCATTTTTAATCCATTTGGAATCAATCAAGATTATTATTGGAAGTAAAATATATGTTCTACAAAGCAATATTCTACTTCGGTGGGTGATAAAATGGGTATGCTCACAATAAACCAAACCCTAATACACTTTCGCTCAGTGATAAAATAATTTAGGGGCAGACTCTGGAACCTATCACAATAAATAAAAATCGTTTATGAGCATAATAAACATTATGCTGGCCGCGGTAACAGTGATGGTGTTGAAGGTGGAAAAAAATGAAGCCGAATCCACCACAAATTGATTTGTCTGGGGAATCTCCGGTTATTTTCTGCAGTAAAGATACACTCCTGGGACCCCGAAGACGAAGGAGAACTCTCTTGAGACTTCGCAGCACGCACGAGAATGAAAATTCTTATTTTCTAGAGATAAGAGTTTCCAGACAAGTCATGAATCTTGTGGAACAGCATAGCCTTAGAATGTACTCTGAAAAGAAGAGGGACTCGCATTTTTTTGTGGTCAATCAGAAGTCGTAGAGAAAGCCATGTTTTATATGTGTAGGGATCATAACTTTATTTTAAATCTCCTCTTCATTCAGTAACAAAAATAAAAATTTAAATTTATGCATGACAAGTCTGATTTCCTGGTTTTCCTTCTATTTAGTTTATTAACTCGAAATTTCAAGACAGTTATGAAAGGGCAAATTATTAGGATTATTTTTCTTTATATTTATAGAGACATTATATAAAAATATTTTGATTTCTGTATGTCAAATACAGACAAAAGGTTAAAAATTCCATAAGTAAATTTCTTAAATTTTTTATATGAACTTTAGATCGGTTTTGCACTATTGTAGTTTTGCAACAAAACGAAATGTATAAATGTTCTAATGTATTGTAAATACAATGTATGAAAAATATTTGCTTAAATATTAATTTAAATGTATTTTGTTAAAATGTGTTTACTAAATGTAAATGTATTTCTTTCTTGTACGAGTTTATTAAAAAAATTTCATCGTTAATTACAATTTTAAACAATGTCCATTAATTTGCTGTATTTATCAAAAAATTGTTGTCAGGAAATATATACTAATTATTTGAAATTATAATGCATCGTTTAAAGTGTTATACTATATATTGTTAGATATCTAGAAATCCAATTTTTGTAGATAAATCACTATTGAATTTATTTGGAATTACCATTTATGGAATTATCATGATATCCATCAGAAGTCGTAGAGAAAACAATGCTTTATATGTGTAGGGATCATTTACAAAATATGTAGACTGTTATTCATTTAAGATATTTACTGATATAATGTGTTGCATAGCTTTAATAAATATTGTAACTTACTTGCATTAAAATGTTTTGTTGATAAAAATTTAAACGAAAATGTTAAGATAGTACCATATTATGCTATTTATAGAATTAGTTTATTTCCTTTTTTCCAGGCAATTACGTTTAATTAATTGCAAACATCTATATAAAATACCTTCACATTACACCATTCTAATTTTAATTAATTCGTAAATAAAATTTTACTTCATTAAAGATTCATTTTATTACAATTTTGGCATAAACTTGAAATTTTTATTTAATTAAGTAATTCCAATAACAATTTCTTAGTAATTTTTGGTTTCCCAGCAAACAACAATTATAACAACAATTGAAATGCATTGGAGATTTTCTTGATAAATTTTTAACAAGGGTAAAACGTCCCCCAAACATACACATGTTTTATAAAAGAGTTAATGTAGTAATACAAAATATTTATGTAATTTGCAAAGTAGTTATTTTCAATGTGTAGTCATTATCATCCGGAAAATATCATAGCCTAATAATCAAGTAAACAAACACATTGTTATTTCTCAAATGGAAAAAAAAATCATGTTTTTCTTTCTGAACCAAATAATATTGTATCCATTTTAGCCAGCTGTTGCAGAAGATGGCTAATATATTTTATCATAACTTAATTGAGCATAAAACATAATTATTTTGCTTTTATTCGTTCTGTATATTTATTTATCCCTTTCTAACATTGTGGGAATGATATGAGGGTTTTATTTCTTGAAAGTAACTGTTTGCTATCGACATTTTTTTTTTGCCAAAGTGTTGTAAAAAATGAATCTAATGGCAATGTTTTTTTGTTTTTTTCTATTCAGTAAGAGTTAAAAGAAGAAGTTGTAATGATTGTAACTTTCATATTTAGAAAACATTATTTAAAATAATAAATTAGTAAGAAATTAGTGTTTAACAGTTGGAAAAACAAGCTAAAAAATGACAATTTATGACAGTAGTATTCAAGTTTGTTAATTTTTACAGCTTTCACAATTATTAATGTACTTAACAGAACACGTAAATAATTCAAATTATTTTATTACAATGTAATATAAAAAACTATTTTTTAATATGTAAGAAAATTGCCTTAAACTCCTGGTTTCACCAGACGGTCGCTTGAATACTGAAATGCATATAGTTTTAATGGAATATATAATGGCAAATTCATTGAATCCTGTATTAAACCAATAAATTTAATACAAGTTGCTAAATTTAATAAATTTCTAGCGATTCTTAAGACTGTATTTTTTAAATATATCTTCTGTTAAATATTTAAAGAAAAAAATTATTGTTACTTAATCCCGTGCTAATGATTAAAAATTTGTTATATTTGTTTGAAAAGACATATAAATAATTCTACAGAAAATCCAGTAGTTTCAGAAGTTCTATAGAAAATTCAATTGTTTAAGTTAAAACAACTGGAAATATTTTCTATTTCCTGATTTAAACCATAGAATTAGAATGATAAATTATTTTTAGTTAATATATCGGTTTAAGTATTATTAATAAAGTAGAGAAATTATTTTTAAAAAGTAGTAAATTAACATTTATATAGAAATTATATATATGTTATAATTTGTATATATAAATTATTATGAACATTGTTTCATTGACAATTATGAACATTATTGCGCTGATATGCGTAATTTGTTTTTAAAATGTTATTTTATTATTTATAAATTGTTTATTAACTATAAAAAATGTTTTTAATGGAAGTTATTCATAAAAACTTTTAATTTATTCTTAAGCGTTTCAGATCAGTGATATTAAATATATATTATTTGTGATATGACAGAAATATACAAATATTGAAATATATTATTTTATTTATTGAATTAATTAATTTATTCGATTTTCACATATATTAGATATATGTACTTGTTAAATAATTAATACGTGCATTTATATTTAATTAAATGTTTTTTTTTTATTTTGCTTCATACATTTTTATTTTATATCAATATAACATTTGCATTATTATATATTAATGTGTATAAAATATTCCAAATTATTAAAAGGTTGAATAAAATAGAGATTTAAAATACACCATACACAAAGCCAAGCGTAACTCAAACACTAATGAATATTTTGACGTCACATTTCACACAGATGTCAAGGGCAGTGCCAGCAACCTGAAAAAAAAGGGGAAAAGATGAAATTCCATAAGGCCCGGAAATTTTAAAATGAAAATTGGTCTTTCTTTTGGACACAGTAGTATATACATGTTTATTATTTATTAATGTGTATGAAATACTACAAATTATTAAAAGGTGGAATAAAATGCAGATTTAAAATACAATGAATGCTACATATACAACTTTCAACTATAAAAAATTGTACATAAATACACCCATGTAAGAGTAAAATACTACCCGAAGAAAATATCACTACATTCCTTCCATGAAAATCTCACATTGATCGGAGGATTTCTGAAGAATTAGAAGGCAACAGTTAATCCATAAGAAGCTTCAATGCTCATATTAACGAAATGCCGTCGCAGGGATAACTCCTTATATCAAAGCTCGAAATATTCTGAAGTGAAGGATCAAAATGACTCACTCGTAAAAGTAAATACCATGACAAACATCTTTTTTGAAGAGAATATGATGGATTATAAAAATCTATTCCTATTTATTTCATTTTTCTAATTTAAGATGTGTCAATCGACAAATATCCTGAATTAATTTTGACACCATACTACTGTGCCGAAAAAGTAAGACCAATTATTTTTCTTTCACAAAAACTCTTTATTTATTATTCTAAATTTATTTCATCGCCTTCAAAGTAATCCCTTCCGGACACAATGTACTTATGCCAAATTTTTTTCTAATCCTCAATGCATGCTAAAAAGTCATCGGCCGGAATGGTCTTCAAAGCTCTCGGCGATTCATGTTGAATCTCTTCAATCGACTCAAAACGGTGTCCCCGGACTGGTCTTTTGATTATAGGGAATAGGGAATAGCCAGAAGACGCATGGTGTGAATACTGTGATTGTGGAGCGATATGGGTTTATTTGCGGCGAAAAAGTCACGAAGAATCAATGCAGTGTGAGCTGGCACATTCAGTGCCTGCGGTACCAATTGAAATTTGACGCGTTTGAGACCCAAAATGGAATTGCCCGATCCTTTTGAAGATCCGTTCAGAAAGCTCTTCGTCTTCAATGCGTTCTCTGCCTTCTTTGAACTGTTTATACCACTTTTAAACATATATTTCCGATAGAAGAATGCTCACCGAAAGACTTCTGCAACATCCTATAAGTTTCCGCACATAAATATTCATTCCGCAAACAAAATTTAATGCAAGTTCTTTGCTCAATTAATTCAGACATTTCAAAAATCGCCGAAATAAGTTTTAGCATCTCACAAACTCAAACACTCAAGCGTAACTCAAACACTAATGTATTTTTTTTTAGGATGTTGGATATTGCGAAAAAAAAAATGATAACAGGAAAATGATACACTATGATTGTGGCAGAATACAGTTGGATACATTTCAATGAGGATAATGATAAAATGCATAAGCGATAATCCCAGACACCCCATAACATAGAACTTGTACATACGTTTGTTAACACGTTTCTCATGTGAAAAACATTAACCTATGCATATCCAATTTCAAATTTTTACTGATATATTCGTGTACAACAATCTGAAATTTAATAAATGGTTATTTTAATCTCAGACAAAAAATTTCATTTAAGTTTGTAGTCGTGTGACATAATTTAGTTACCATTTAATTGCTCTTAATATGATATTTAAGAAAATGTAAGGTAAAAAAAAAATCAATAAAGAAAGTTTATTTGAATTTTACATCTCTTTGTGAGTCTTTCTGTATTTAACTTTTTCAGAAAAAATGATTTGGTTTAATTTAACTATAAACGAATATTCCCATTTTTACCAGTAATAATAACAATATTCCAAAATAAATTTCGTTAATGTGATAATGATAATTAACATAATACTCGTGTGTTGTAATTCTAAACAGTGTAACGTTTAGTTTTCAATTCCTATCTCAGGCTATTTAACTGTTGCTGCATGAATAATTTATATAGACTGAAAACAATTTACCATGCTGAGCACATTTCCTGAGCAAAAAAGTGCTGATTATTCAATTATTGTGAACTCTACACATGCACTGCAATGAAAACATGTTAATTAGGATTATGTTAACAGTTATTAGGTTAGTTTATGTTAAATTAGTTTATTTTAAGTTAGGTTATGTTAAGGTTAGTTTATGTTAAGTTAGGGTATGTCAAGGTTAGTTTATGTTAAGGTTATTATTTATGTTAACAGTTAGGTTTTTGCATTTTTATGCAAATCTTTAAGCAAATAACTTTCTCGAGAAATAAATAATTTCGTTTAGGGAACTATAAACAAATACCTTTCGTTTTCCACCTTTAATAAAGACATTTCAAAATAAATTTCGTTCACTTGCAAGGAATGTGCTAATCAGTCAAACGTTTAACTTAAACGTTAACTAACTCAGGCTAGTTAACAGTTGAGGAATAAATGTTTTCTGTTGGCTAAAAACAATTTACAACTCTACGCAAATTTTCGGAAAAAACAAAATTCCGATTATTCCATTATGCTGGATTCTACACATGCATTGCAAATAAACTAACGGTACAAGCAGAGAAGTTAGAAATATAAAGTAACGGTAAAAGAAGAATACATTAAAAAGCTTATTAGTTTCATGTGAATCTTTCAAGAAAGAACTTTTTCCAAAGACAAATACTTTCATTTAGGGAACTAAAAACGAATTCTTTCCGTTTCCACCTTTAATGAAGACATTCCAAAATAAATTTCGTTTACTAGCGCGTGGAATATCCTAATCCGTCAAACGTTTAGCTTTCACTTCATTTCTCAGGCTATTTAACCGTTAGAGCTAGAATGTTTTCGGTTAGCTAAAAACAATTTACGATTCGGGGCCACATTTCCTGAGTTAAAAAAAGTGCCGATAATTCCACAATTCTGGTCCCTAAGCACGCACTGCAAAGAAATCGAAACAACAAAATAAAAGGGCTGCTTTCCAAATGCGGCAAACACCTAGTTCTTTGGGATAACTCCTTTGGAATATTTTGCATAAGACTTTGCGTTGTTTCAGACGCAATTTCCACGGCAGCCGAGAAACTAATGTGGAAAATATTCCTGTGTCCAAATAAAACAGAGAGAGAGTTTGGGTGATCGCCTTACATACTCAATGAGTTTTAGGAAATAGAAAAGTGTTTTCCCTTCTCTATTTTTCGAGTTTTCTTGCTCTAATTTGCATTTATTTGTAAGAGTTACACCACACGTTGAATTTTAAGAAGATAATTTTTATGGATGCCGAAGCAATTTTTAGTTCTTTTTTTAAATAAATTTGTTGTATTTTTCGAAAACGGGAAACTAAAAAGAATAACTATAGGAAAAAATGTTCATGAAAGTGAAATGTGTTTAAACAAACTGAAACAAACATGCGTTTAAACAAAATAAAGCACGATTGAAATAATTTGTTCATATGATAATGAATTCAATTTGATTCTTTATTTTTTGCAGTATTTTATATTAACTGATTTTTATAATTTTACTAATGGGAATTAAATGGAAATTTTAACGCAAACCATTATTTGAAATGAAACTGAAAATTTATTGCATTTGTAAATTTAATATTTATCAAACATAAACTTTATATCAGGTTTAGAAAAAACATGAAATTGAAATGTGAAAATGAAATATGAAACCTGTAAACTATTTTTAATCTTCATGGGAAAGGAAATAAAATAACAATAATAAATAAATAAATAAAATCAACTCAAAAGTATTTTGAGTATATACATCTTAAATAAAATGTAAGAAAGTCCTTTTTTAAAGTATAAATTGCCTTTTGTTTATGATAACAAGAAAGTACATTTTCTAAAAAAAAAGTACTTTCAAATGTCTGAAAAAGCAAAATAAATTGTTTAGATACTTACATTTTTTAAAAATAGATTAAAAATAAATATTTTAATTATATTTTTATAAGCTACTTTTCGAACTTGTTTTATTTGTGTAGTTATTGTTTAAAAAATATTTTTTTAAATAATTATTAAAAATTAATGTAACATGCTTAATATAGTAAGCTTAAATGGAATGCTGAATATTACAAGCTTCAGAACATAATTTAACATGCCTAAATAACAGAATATAACAAGCGTAAGTAACATACTTAATATAACATGTTTAAATAACACTCTTTATATAGAAGCTTCAATAACAAGTTATATAACATGCATAATATAACAAGCTTAACTCACATGCTTAAATAACATGCTAATAACAATTTTAAAGAACATGCTTAATATAACACTCTTAAATAGTATGCTTAATATAACACTCTTAAATAGTATGCTTAATATAACACTCTTAATTAGTATGCTTAATATAACACTCTTAAATAGTATGCTTAAATAACATACATAATGTAACAAGGTTAAATAACATCTTTAATATAACATGCTTAATATAACAAGTTTAAATAACATATTAAAATTAATGTAACAAATTGTATTTAATAATATATATTATTAGTAATTTTTTTTACTAGTTAGATAATAAATTATTAAAATCCATTAAATTATGTTAAATAAAAAATAGGTAATATAAATAAACATTCAGGACAGCGTCTTCGATAAAAACAAAAGAATGTTTTAGTTTAATACTTTTTCTTATAATAAAATAATTCAACTCTGAATAGCTTTTTACTATTAACGGTTTACTTTTTTCTATTAACAATTAGCTTTTTACTATTAACGGTTTACTATTTAATTTTTTCGTAATTACTATTAAAGATTTATTTTATTAACCATAAAGCCCTAAAATTATTTTTAATCTTGATAGAAAAGCAAAAAAAAGTTTAGTGGGTAAACTTAAAAATAAAAAAAAAGTGAAACGTTATCTATTTAAAAATTTCCGAGCTTTCCATTTTCTATACTTCGAATTTCAAGTTTAAAAATGTGTGCGTGAATTCTTTTAAATAACTTTCAATTTTCTTTTTACGTAAATTTCACTGAATTAGTAAAACAAATCACACGAGCAAAAAAAAAAGGAAAGAAACTCCCAAGGTGTTTCCTACCTACATCGTTTAATAGCAGCTAATTTGAAAAGATTCCTCCCAGGAGAGGAAAATAAACTGCCGAATATCTAATTCGTCTAAATAACTTTAATTAAATTAACTCCAATTATAGTCAGCTCACATGAATGTTCTTGGCAGAGAGACTGAAAAGAATGTTCTCTATTCTTTCACAAAAATAACAACTGAGGATTTGAGGAAACAAAAAGGAAGAAAAACTAATTACATTATTTTAAAGCATTGGACTTAATGAATCTGAAAAAAAGTTATTTAATTAAAGCTTTTAATTAGATTTTTCTGACGGGTTCCCAAATAAATTAAATATACTTAATTATTATTATTATTATTTTTTTTGCTCTTTCGATGAAATTAAGTACTCATTCGTTAGAAAAGTAAATATGATTTTCTTAAGAAACAATGGAAACTTTTCTCTGGAAATAATAATAGAATATCATTAGAAACCTGTAAAAAGATTTATTTCGTAATATTTTTGTGAAAAGTAGTTTTTTAAGCACAGTCTTCAAGAAGTTGTTAAGTATTTTAAAGAATTGTTAATTTATTCAAAATAATTGTTTTTTTAATATTCAATATTGAAGAAAACAAAATCTTTAGAAAAATTATTAGGGCTAACTATTTTTCATTTATTAGAAGCACTTTGAATTTTAAACAATATTGCAATTTTAATATATCTTAGAAAAATATTAAACTTATAAATTCCACGATAATATATTTATGTTCCATTATATGACCTTAAAATATTTCTAAACAATGAAATTATTGATGATCTTGATAAATTATGCTTCTTTAATTTTAGAATAATTAATGAAATATTATTTTTCAGACATGTTGTTTCTAAATGTAAAACTTAATAATATTTAACGATTTTTAATAGGAATAGTTTAAAGAATAATTAATTATTAGGAATAATATATATCACAACATGAGCTGACAAAACACAAAGTTAAAATGTCTTATACATGACTATTGAAAATATATTAAAAATAATCATCAATGTGATTTTTTTATCATTACGACAGATTATGTTTGCACCAAAATATATTTGTATTTTCAGTCTTCGGATACGATATAACTGGAAACCAGCCAAGTAAATAATATCAATAAATGACCCTTGTTTCCTTGTGAATTTTGATGTTGAATATTCAAAAATCTAACTTTATTTAATCCAGGCCAGAGGATCAGATTTGCAGTGCATTATGTTTTCAAACTAGGAAAGCCGGGTTCGATGTTTGACAAGTAAGCCTAATTGAAAGATCATTTATCAATGCTTGTATCAATACAAGCAATTTACGATGTTGTACACACATTTCCTGAGCAAAACAGTGATGATTATTCCATTATTCTCGTCTCTAATGCATTGCAAAGAAAACTGAACACACGAATTGCGAATTTAAGAAAAATATAGAGCAACAGTAAAAGGAGAATACATTAAAGACAGCTTATTAGGTTTTTGCATATTGATGCGAATCTTTCAAGAAAGAAAATTTTCCAATCACAAATACTTTCGTTCAGGGAACTAAACAAGAATTCCTTGCTTTTTCCAACTTTAATAAAGGCATTCCAAAACAAATTTCGCTTACTTGCATGGAATATACTAATCCGCCAAACGTTTAACTTTCACTTCATTTCTCAGGCTATTTAACTGTTGGAGCATGGATGATTTCTGATGGCTAAAAACAATTTATGATTCTGCACATACATTTCCTGAGCAAAAAAGTGCTGATTATTCCATTATTCTGCATTCTACACATGCATTGTAAAGAACTAAAAATACAAGCAGAGAAGTTAAAAATATAGAGTAACGGTAAAAGAATACATTAAAGACACCATATTAGGTTTTTGCATCTCCATGCGAATCGTTCAAGAAATAACTTTCCCCAAAGACAGACACTTTCGTTTAGGGAAATATAAACCAATTCCATCCGTTTCCCACCTTTAATAAAGACATTCTAAACTAAATTTCCTTTTTTGCATGGCATATCCTAATCTGTCAAAATTTCACTTCATTTCGCAGGCTATTTAACAGTTGAGGCATGAATGTTTCCTGCTGGCTAAAAAAAAACAATTTACAATGCTGCACACAGATTTCCTGAGCAAAAAAGTGCTGATTATTCCATTATTCTGGTTGCTAAGCATGTATTGCAAAAAAAAAAAAAAAAAAAAAACCTGAACAGACCAACTGAGAATTTAGGAGTAATAATAGAGGAACTGTAAATTGAGAATACATTAAAGACCACTTATTAGGTTTTTGCATCTGCGTGCGAATCTTTTAAGAAAGAACTTTTTTTTCCAAACACAAATACTTTCGTTTAGAGACATATAAAAACAAATTCCTTCCGTTCCCAACTTTAATGGAGACATTCCAAACTTCATGGAATAACCTAATCCGTCAAACGTTTAACTTTCACTTCATCTCTCAGGCTATTTAACTGTTGGAGCATGAATGTTTTCTGACAGGCTAAAAACAATTTACGATGCTGGACTACATTTCCTGAGCCAAAAAAAAAAAAAAAAAATTCCTATAATTCCACAATTCTGGTCCCTACGCACGCACTGCAAAGAAATCGAAGCAGCAAAATAAAAGGACTGCTTTCCAAATACAACGGCAGACACCTTGTTCTTCGGGATAACTCCTTTGGAATATTTTGCATAAGACTTTGCGTTGTTTCAGACAGAATTTCCACGGCAGCCGAGAAACAAATGTGGAAAATATTCCTGTGTCCAAATAAAACACAGGGAGAGAGTTTGGGTAATCGCCTTACATACTCAATGAGTTTTAGGAAATAGAAAAGTGTTTTCCCTTCTCTATTTTTCGAGTTTTCTTGCTCTAATTTTCATTTATTTGTAGGAGTTACACCACACATTGAATTTTAAGAAAATAACTTTGATGGATGCCGAAGCAATTTTTAATTTTTTTTATTTTTTTTTAATAAATTTGTTGTATTTTTTTTTGGAACTTGCAAGCTTAAAAAGTATAACTGCATAATTTTTTTTTTTTTTTATGGAATTGAAATGTGTTGAAACAAAGTGAATACCCTAGATATGCATTTTAAAAATAATAATAAAATAAAATAATTTGTTCATATGGTAATGAAATTATTTTGTATTCTATATTTATTTATTTTTTTTTTTTTTTTTTTGCGGAATTTTATAATGACAGATTATTGTAATTTTAATAATGGAAATTTAATAAGATTTTTCACACTAACCATTATTTAAAATAAAACCGTAAATTTAATGGTTTTGTAATTTAATATACACTGAAGTGACAAAAGTCATGGGATACCTCTTAATATCGTGTCGGCCCTCCTTTCGCCTGGCGAAGTGCAGCAACTCGACGTGGCATGGACTCAACAAGTCGTTGGAAGTCTTCTGCAGGAATATTGAGCCATGCTGTCTCGATAGACGTCCATAATTGTGAAAGCGTTGATGGTGCAGGATTTTGGGCACGAACAGACCTCTCGATGATGTCCCATAAATGCTCGATGGGATTCATGTCGGGCGATCTAGGTGGCCAGATCATTCGTTGGAATTGTCCAGAATGTTCTTCAAACCAATCGCGAACTGTTGTGGCCCGGTGACATGGCGCATTGTCATCCATAAAAATCCCATCGTTGTTTGGGTACATGAAGTCCATGAATGGCTGCAAGTGATCTCCAAGTAGCTGAACATAAGCATTTCCAGTCAATGTTCGGTCCAGTCGCACCAGAGGACCAAGTCCATGCCATGAAAAACAGCCCACACCATTACGGAGCCACCACCAGCTTGAACAGTGCCTTGCTGACAGTTTGGGTCCATGGATTCGTGGGGTCTGCGCCACACTCGAACCCTACCATCAGATCTTACCAACTGAAATCGTGACTCATCGGACCAGGCCACGGTTTTCCATTCATCTAGGGACCAACCGATATGCTCACGTGCCCACGAGAATCGCTGCAAGCGATGTCGTTCTGTCAGTAAAGGCACTCGAGTCGGTCTTCTGCTGGAATAGCCCAAGAAGGCCAAATTTCTCCGTCCCTTGTACGTCCCACATTGATTTCTGCGGTTATTTGACGCAGTGTTGCTTGTCTGTTAGAATTTACGACTCTTTGTAGACGTCGCCGGTCTCGGTCGTTAAGTGCAGGCGGTCGACCACTGCGCTGTCCATGGTGGGATGTTATGCCTGAAATCTCATACTCTCGGCACACTCTTGACACAGTGGATCTGGGAATGTTGAATTCCCTAACGATTTCCGAAATGGCATGACCCATGCGTCTAGCTCCAACTAACATTCCGCGTTCAAAATCTGTTAATTCCCATCGTGCGGTCATCATCACGGCAAAACCTCTTCACATGAATAACTTGAACAGAAATGAAAGCTCTGCGAAAGCACTGCGCATTTATACCTGTTCTACGCGATGTTACTGCCATCTGAAAATTTGCATATTGCTATCCCATGACTTTTGTCACTTCAGTGTATATCAAATTTATTAAAACTTTTAAATACATTCATAGTAAGTTAGATATGAGGTTTTGTTGGTTGAACGTGCTTAATATAACAGCCTAAATTGAACAATGAGGTTGAGCATGCTTGATATAACAGCTTAAATTGATCATTGAAGTTGAAAATGCTGAATATAACAGCTTAAATAACATGCTTAAATATTAAAATTAATATAGCAAATTAAAGTCAACGATTAATTATAGTAGCGAAATTTTTTACAACTTAGATAATAAATTATTAAAATCCATTAAATTATATTAAATAAAAAATAGGTAAGAAAAACATACAATCAGGATAGTTTCTTCGATGAAAGTAAAAAAAAAAAGAGATGGTTTAATTTAATGCTTTTTCTGAACAAGATTATACAAAATATGTATAGCTTTTTAATATTAACGACTTACTTTTTACAATTAACGATTAGCTTTTTACTATTACCATTTTACTTTTTTAGTATTTACTATTAACGATTTATTTTATTAACCCTAAAACCTAAAAACTGTTTTTAATCTTGATAGAAAAAAAAATAATGGGTAAACATAAAAATAAAAACTTTGAACATTATCTATTTAAAAATTTCCTAGCTTTCCATTTTCTATACTTCCAATTTCAAGTTTAAAAATGCGTGTGCGAATTCTTTGAAATAACTTTCAATTTTCTTTTTTTAAGTAAATTTCACTGAAGTAGTAAAACAAATCTCACGAGGAAAAAAAGAAAAGAAACGACCAAGGTGTTTCCTACCTACATCTTTTAATGGCAGCTAATTTGAAAAGATTTCTCCCAGGTGAAGAATAATAAACTGCCGAATATCTAATTCGACTAAATAACTTTAATTAAATTAACTCCAATTATAGTCAGCTCACAAGAATGTTCTTGGCAGAGAGACCGAAAAGAATGTTCTCTATTCTTTCACAAAAATAACAACTAAGGATTTGAGAAAACAAAAAGGAAGAAAAACTAATTACATTATTTTTAAGCATTTGACCTAATGAATCTGAAAAAAGTTATTTAATTAAAGCTTTTAATTAGATATTTCTGGCGGATTCCCTTATAAATTAAATATACTTAATTATTTTTTTTCCCTCTTTCGATGAAATTAAGTATTTATTTGCTAGAAAAGTAAATATGATTTTCTCTAGTAACAATGGAAAACATTTCTTTGGAAATGGTAATAGAATAAATAGCATTGGAAACTTGTAAAAAAATTATTTTGTAATATTTTTGTAAAAAGTAATTTTTTTAACTACAGTTTTAGCGAATTATTCGTCATATGTTGTTAAATATTTTAAAGAATTGTTAATTTATTCATAATTATTAAAATATTTCATTTTTCTATGTTTTTAAATATTGAATATTGGAGTAAACAATTTTAAATGCCCAGAAAAATAATTATGGCTAATTATTTTGCATTTATTAGAAATATCGACAGCACATCATAGCTAAAGGCTGTGATGTGCTTCTCTGATGTAAACAAACCATCTTGTAAGAAGACTATCTTCTGATGTAGAAATACGTACTGTGTAGTAAACGTGGAAAAAAAGGACACTATCAACGAGAGTGTGATCCAAATCACATTATGCCTCACATTATCCTATATCTATTTACAACAAAGATTCAGCTACAGTTTCACCTAGTAAACCCACGGCCTTTAATATATCCTATCTATGAGAGAATGGTCCTATAGAAAGGTAGAGTGCTATATTATAGATAAGAACAAAGACAAAATGAACTGTAAGAAGAGGTCCTACAATTGGCACTACCATCTATTCGTTCCCCTTTATGCACCACAACTAACATAATTCCATATGAACAAGTTTTTTTTTTCCAGAAGATCATGTAATGAAATCATTATACCTACTTGGCTTTATTAGCCAGCTCCAGTGTTAATGATGAATCATTCAAGTGCTAATAAGTATAAAACCGTTATTCAAGAAGTTAAACTTATGAAACCTAACCCAGAATATATTTATGTCAAGTATTATGGGAGTGATATTAGTGTGTCCATACAATACTTGGATCTAAGAGAGAGAAATGACGAACCTACTTGTAAAAATAGAAATATAATGTGGTGGAGTAACCTGTTATTTGGAAAGTTAGATTATTCAAATTCGGAAGAACGTACGTCGTCTTTTTAAAATGTTGATTCTGAACTATTATGAAGGTTCACAAATCTCAGCAGGAAACGTCTTGTAATGTACCACCACAAGCTTTTAAAATGGAACGTAAACCTACCTAGACCAAATTGTAAATTACCATTATGGGGGAGTTTGATTGTTATAAGAATATTTAATTTTTTGTTGGAAACTTACATCTTTTTGTATACTTGCTTTCAAATTTTAATAAAATATGAAATGGCACGTTTGTTTTTATTAATATTTTGCTATATACTACTGCGCCCAAAAAGTAAGGCAATTTTTTTTTCAAAATCCCTTTATTTATTCTTTCAAATTTATTTCATGGCCTTCAAAGTAATCCTCTTCCCCTCCCGGACACAATACACTTATATCAACTTTTTTTTCCAATTCTCAATGCATGCTAAAAAGTCATCGGCAGGGATGGCCTTCACAGCAAGCTATCTCTCTACAGTCGACTCAAAACGGCGACCCCGAAGTAGTCTTTTGAGTTTAGGGAATATCGATAAGTCGCACGGTGAGAATACGGTGGTTGTGAAACGATATGGGTTTCATTTTTAGCTAAAAGATCACGAATAATCGATGCAGTGTGAGCTGGTGCATTCAGTGTCTTCGGTACCAATCGAGATTTAACGTGTTTGAGGCCCAAAATCATATTGACCAGAGAGCTCTCCGTCTTCAACGCGTTCTCTGACTTCTTTGAACTGTTTATACCACTTCTAAGTATTTCTTTCCGACATAGGATGGCTCTATGAATAGCCACCATTTCTTAGGACATGTTCTACTCTAACAGATGTTATCAAGCCATTGATGTCAGCAAAAAAAACGATATTTTTTTTTGCTTGTATGAAATAAGGTTTAACTTATTCCCGACGAAAGCGAAATTAAGTCACTCGAACATCTTCTTGGGGTAAATTCCATTCTGTAAGTCTCGATACAAATAATTTAGTTTTTTATCTTCGACAGTTCTATTTCTTTAGCAAGGTTATTCAGTAACTCTTAAAACTTAATTTGTGGTGTAAGTATGGCACCATCATTATATTCAACATTAGATATAGAGAACTGCAGAGCATCGTAAAAAACTGATTTTGATCTTCCATCGGGTCCGTGAAATATTTATTTGGAAATTCCCAAAAGGAAAACCCTTCACCATGATAAGTTGATCGCATAGCAGATGGTGCATTCGGTTACTGCACATTCAAATTTGTTTCCTTGTGATTCCTTCACGAAGAGTTTGATCATGTAAAAATTCAATCAAATGTTACTACTCCACATATATAACAGAGATTATTAGCACAATTAAGGCCCTTATAACGTGTTTAACTTAAAAGTGAATTCACTCTAATCATACATTTTGCACACAAACAAAGCGTACAACTAACTTCGTACACTAACAGCTCACATTTATTTACACTCATGTCCATAAATTAAGGATAATGAAGTTCAGGCAAAGAAAGAGACAGAAGCAAAACAAATTTGACTTATTTGTAAAGTCTATTTATTAAACAAAAGGTAAAGAGCAAAAAATATGCTATATGTTTGACATAATTAATAAAAATTGCGATTTTTATTCCCTGGAGCAAATTTCAGAAAAGAACCTATTTACAAAAAACAGTGTAACATGGTTAGTATGATGGTTAATATGGTGTATGTCTCGCGGACGATGCAATACAGGCCTTACAACGCCTAGGCAGGCTGAGTATTAAATTATCAATCTGATCTTGGGGAATATTACACCACTCATCAAGCAATGCCCTCCGAAGTTCCGGTTGACAGGTGGGAGGGGGTTGACGGGCTGCAATTCGTCGGCCAAGCATATCCCATACATGCTCGATTGGATTCAAGTCCGGTGAGTATGGTGGCCAATCCATACGGGTGGTATCCTCCAATTGAAGGCATTCGTCAACAATGTTTGCACGGTGAGGACGGGCGTTGTCATCCATAAACAGAAATTCAGCACCCATGGCCCCCCGAAACAAACGTACATGTTGTTCCAGAATGACATCCCGATAGATGTGGCCTGTCATCGTTACACTCTGAACATGCAGGTCAGTTCTGGAACCAAAAATAATTCTTCCCCAAACGAGCCGTCCTGCACCACCGTAACGGCGTCGTTCAATGGTGTTCTCTTGGTGGTAACGGGTACCTGGCGCTCTCCATATGAAAGTCCGGCGAGAATCAGACTCCAAACTAAACCTGGACTCGTCGGAAAACATCACACAAGACCACTGTTGCGGTGTCCACAATGCATGCTCTCTACTCTAGGTTAATCGCAGGCGACAGTGAGTTGCGGTAAGTGGAACCCATCTGACAGGCCTACGAGCATATAGACCAATGTGCCCTAAGCGTCTGTACACGGTCTGCCTTGAAACTGTCGTACCGGTAGCTGAAGACAGCTGACGAGACATGTCTGATGCTGTGCTCCGTCTGTTTCGTTTGGCAGTAACTGCTAAATACCGGTCCTCATTAGGCGTTGTAACTCGGGGGCGACCTGTGCTGTAACATCTACTCACATTACCATCATCTTGGAATCGTTGCCAAAGCCTGGAGATGACACTCTGGGCGATTCCAAGTTCCTCGGATACTTTCAGGTGGGAACGTCCACATTCCAGTCATCCGATAATTTTACCACGTAAAAAATCATCCAAATGCTTCCTTTGTGCCATAACTATGCGGTTATTGCACTGAAAGGCTTTTAAAGTGCTTGTGAACAATTTTACTTCTTTGCCACCATTCCTTATATACCCCTCTCTTACACTCTCATCATTGTGACATACTATCCGCGCCATCTGGTGGTTTCCTGAAATTTGCATATTCTTCTTCAAGATGTGTGTGATAATTTTGCAGGTGAAATTTTTATTTTAGAGTTAAATTTCTGTGTGATTCTGAATTATCCTTAATTTATGGATATGAGTGTAGATGCAAGGCAAGAAACAGTGCCTTCTGGCGATTAATTAATCCATAGTAGCAATAAAGTTATAAAGTATCTGTTTACTAGCTAGAAGCCATAACAGCTTTTAAAAAATTAGGAAACCACGACTCTAAATCTAAATTATTCAGATATTTCATGTATATCTAATATGTAATAATATTTTTGCATTTCAAATTTATTCAATATATGAGACATATATTTTAATATTTTTTTTTATAAACGTTGCTATAAAATTTGCAAATTATTATTGTAATTGTACTTATATTATATACATTTACATATTCCCATATTTAATTTTTCATATATGTTTCAAGAAAAATAGGACATAGGTTTCCTTCATATCTTCTAAGCCAGAAATAAATACTAATGTTTACTATTATTTTTGTGTTCAACACACCAAAAGTTTATACGTAAAGAAACAAAATTTTATTAATTTAAATTTCTTATCAATTTTATTTGGTACACTATTTTATAAGTGTACCAAAATTTTATTAATAAGAAACGTTAAAGAAAATGCCTTTAAATTTCATTTCATTTCATGTTTAAAAAAAATGTGTGAGTAATATAAAAGAAATGGGACTTTTTAGACATGAAATTCAAGAAAAACAAATCATATTACATTCAAAGATATTCCACAGATTTTATAATAGAGATCTAGGTACAAAAATTTAGAAAACATATATTTTTATCTATATATATTTTTTACCTTTTTATTTCCAAAACATATCTATAACATTTTTATTTTTCTGCTTCTATTTCTTTGCAATGTGTATGTAGATATCAGAATAGCAAACTATTATCCCCTTTTGCATATAAATGTGTCATACTGTTGTAATTCGTTTTTAAAATAGTTTTGAAGTAAATTAGACAGGTAAATGAAGGTGAAACTAAACGCAACGTTTGTTGGATTAGAATTTAATTGATAATAAATGAAATTTATTTTAAAGTATCTTCATTAAAGGTGGAAATGTAAATAATTCCATTACTGGTTTATAATTCTCTAAACAAAAGCATATTTCTTCAGAAAAACTTTTTTCTAGAAATATTTACTTGAACATGTAAAATCTCTAAATAGATTATCTTTGACATTTTATTCTTCACTGTTAAAATTGTCTTAGTTTACAATTATAAAATTATAATTACAAAGAATTCAAAAGAGATGTGTCCTCAAAAATTGGACTTCTAGACATCTAACGATGTATATTTCATTTAACGATGTACATTATGTTTTTTTTAATTTAAAATGCATCAATTGTTTTATAAATACAAAAATTTATTGGATATAGTTTCAAATTGTATTTAACGATGAAATTTTTAAAAATAATTTGTAATTTTATACTACAAATAAACTCAATTTTTGTTGTAAAATTACAATACTATAAAAATGATTAAAAATTTACACAAAAAACATTTTTAAGTAATTTATCTAAGCGATTTTTATACTTTTTCTTTATTTTACATACGAAATTACATAGCGAAAGATAAAATCAGAGCAATTTCATATGACGAAATATAATCATAATGTTTTTCCTTTCATAAATGTCTTGAAATTTCGACAGTAATAAACTAAGAAAAAAAACACGAAATTGGAATTGCAATATGCAAATGTGAAATTTATTTTCTTGTATTGGATGAAGAGAAGTTTTGAAATAAAGAAAATTAGAACAATGCGTTGTAGTGACTATATATTCGATGTAATCTAATAGTGCCATTTTATATTTTTATAAAAGTCCAAAATTTCAAGTGAAATAATGCAGGCAACATCTGAAGCAGTATATCATAATTATTTTCTGCATATACTATTTTTGAATAAATTATGTTGAAATTATTCATTTTTTAAGTCAAAAATGACAAAATATAATTTTTTAAATAGTACTATGTATTAGAAAATTATTTAATATTTTGAAGTGGCGTATCTGTTTATTTTATAGTTAAAAATTATTAGACTTTAAAATAAAAATAGAATGATGATGTGCATTATAAAACAGTTACATTCAATTAAAGTGTATTGTATAATATATCAACTATAGTAAAACTGTTGATAATATTTATTATTTTTCATGAATGATATCTAGTTCTAAAATTTATATTAATCTAAATATAATCATTTTTCACTATCTTATAAGGGATATCCCATAAGTGTTGTATAAAATGTTACTTAATAAATTTCATAAAAGATTCAAATTGTGAAAATTGAAATTTTAATGCTATTGCAAAATATATTTTCTTTTAAATATTGAATATTTTAAAAATAAAACGAATATATTTTATTTATTTGTAATCCAATTCGAGTGATAAATTTATGCAATATTAATGCTCAAAGTTTTTAAATAAATTTTAAAAATATCTAATTAAATTTCAAGAGTCGAATTATTATGCTTGAATTTATATCAGTAGCTAGCAATTTGTTATCCTTTTTAATTTATGTTTCAAATATTGAACATCTCGCAGTATTTTGTGATACATCTAAGCATTTTCAGACAAAAAATAAATGTTACAAATTTTATTTAAAATATTTCATGAATAATGTAGTATTTTAAGTATAATTAGATAAGTTAGGATAGTAAATTTCTTAACTATAATTTGCAAATATATTAAGTAATAGATTTATTTTTAATATTTCTGTAATGTAGTTTTAGTTTACTAAAAAGAATAACTGAACATTGAAAAAAAAATATTATTTGACTGGAATCACAGACACTAAATAATAAATCTTAATTAAAATGTATTGAAATATTAAAATATTCTTTATAAAAGTTAGGTTAGTTGTAGTACGTAAAATGTAACGAATAAAATGAAGTGCTGATTGTAGGATCTCTTCCCAGAGTTAAATTTTTATTTGATCTCGGATTTTAATACCAACCGAATTGTTATCCATATTATACCATTGTACTTTTCAAAGTGACAATTATCTCACGGAAAATAGGCTGTGGTTTTGTAAGCAACTAGGTGAAACTGAAGTTGAATCTATGGTGTAAATTCCTACAGAAGGATAATGGGAGGCATAATGTGGTTTGATTACACTCTTTTAGATAGTATATTTTCTCTTCACATCTCCTTCACAATATCTCTTTGGCAGAACATAGTATTCTTATTAGACTGTTGTTTCCACAAAAGAAGAACACCATAATCTAGATCTATGATGTGCTGTCAATATTTATAAAAAATGCAAAATAATTAGCCCTAATTATTTCTCTAAAGATTTGCAATTGTGTACTTCAATATTGAATATCTAAAGATAATTATTTTAAAATTTAACAATTGTGAATAAATTAACAATTCTTTAAAAATTGAGCAACATCTTGAAAAATAATTATCTGTACTTAAAAAATTACTTTTTACAAAATTATTACAAACTAAATTTTTTTACAGGCTTTCAATGCTTTTCTATTACTATTTCCAAAGAAAAGTTTTCTATTGTTACTTAAGAAAATCATATTTACTTTTCTAACAAATGAATATTTAATTTTAAGGAAAGAGCAAGAAAAAAAATAATAATTAAGTATATTTAATTTATATGGGAATCCGTCAGAAAAATCTAATTAAAAGCTTTAATTAAATAACCTTTTTTCAGATTCATTAAGTCAAAGGCTTAAAAATAATGTAATTAGTTTTTCTTCCTTTTTGTTTTCCAAAATCCTTAGTTGTTATTTTTGTGAGAGAATAGAGAACATTCTTTTCGGTCTCTCTGCCAAGAACATTCTTGTGAGCTGACTATAATTGGAGTTAATTTAATTAAAGTTATTTAGTCGAATTTGATATTCGGCAGTTTATTTTCCTCTCCTGGGAGGAATCTTTTCAAATTAGCTGCTATTAAAAGATGCAGATAGGGAACACCTTGGTAGTTTCTTTTTTTTTTTTTTGCTCGTGAGATTTGTTTTACTACTTCAGTGAAATGTACGTAAAAAGAAAATTGAAAGTTACTTTAAAGAATTCACGCACACATTTTTAAACTTGGAATTGGAAGTATAGAAAATGGAAAGCTAGGACATTTTTAAGTAGATAATGTTCGAAGTTTTTTTATTTTTAAATTTACCCATGAAACTTTTTTGTTTGCTTTACTATAAAGATTAAAAATAGTTTTTATGTTTTAGGGTTAAAAAAACAAATCGTTAATAGTAACTACTAAAAAAGTAAAAAGTAAAATGGTAATAGTAAAAAGCTAATTGTTAATAGTAAAAAGTAAATCGTTAATAGTAAGAAGCTATGCAGATTTTGTACAATCTTATAATCAGAAAAAGCATTAAATTAAATTATTATTTTTTGTTTTTATGGAGGAGACTATCCTAACTGTATGTTTCTCTTACCTATTTTTAATTTAATATAATTTAATGGATTTTAATAATTTATTTTAAGTAGTAAAGACTTTCGCTAATAATATAGATCGTTGACTTTGATTTATTATATTATTTTTAATATTTAAGCTTGTTATTTAAGCTGTTATATTAATCATGTTATTTAAGTTTATTATATTAAGCAGGATATTTAAGCTTGTTATTTAAATTTTTAATATTTGCTTAGAAAACATTTTTGTAACTGTAAAGGCACAATTATATGACAAACTATATAACTATTTGACAAATAAAACAAGTTCGAAAAATTAAAAAGCTTTAAAAATATAATAAAAATATACATTTTTAATCACATTCATTTTCTTTTAAGAATCTAAAATAGTTTTTAAACAATTTATTTTGCTTTTTCCTACGTCTGAAACTATTTTGCTCTTAGAAAATGTACTTTCTTCTTGTACAAAAGGCAGTTTTTGCTTCCTAAAACAATACAGTTTTTCTTGCATTATTTTTCTTACATTAAAATTTTACTAAATTTAATAAATATTAAATTTACAAAACCCTTAAATTTACGGTTTTATTTTAAAGAATGATTAGTGTGAAAAAATCTCATTAAATTCCCATTATTCAAATTACTGTAATCAGTCATTATAAAATTCTGCAAAAAAAAATAAATAATAAATAAATAATTAAAGAATTCAAATTAATTTCAATACCATATGAACAAATTATTTCATTCGAGCTTTATTTTACGTTAAACAACAAAATACAAAGCTAGGGTATTCACTTTGTTTAAACACATTTCAATTCCATAAACATTTTTTTTATGCAGCTGCACTTTTTAAGTTTGTAGTTCCGAAAAATACAACAAATTTATTTTAAATAAAAACAAAAACTGCTCCGTCATCCAAAAAGTTATTTTCTTAAAATTCAACGTGTGGTGTAATTCTTACAAATAAATGCAAATTAGAGCAAGAAAACTCGAAAAATAGAGAAGGGAAAACACTTTTCTATTTCCTAAAACTCATTACGTATGTAAGGCGATCACCCAAACTCTGTCCCTGTGTTTTATTTGGACACAGGAATATTTTCCACGTTTGTTTTTCGACTGCCGTAGAAATTGTGTCTGAAACAACGCAAAGTCTTATGCAAAATATTGCAAAGGAGTTATCCTAAAGAACTAGGTGTCTGCTGCTGTATTTGGAAAAGCAGACCTTTTATTTTGCTGTTTCGATTTTTTTGCAGTGCGTGCGTAGGGACCACAATTGCAAAATTATTATCGGCACTGTTTCTGACTAGGAAATGTGGCCCAGAATCGTAAATTGTTTTTAGCCAGCAGAAAACACTCATGCCCCAACAGTTAAATAGCCTGAGAAATGAAGTGAAAGTTAAACGGATAGGATATTCCATGCAAGTAAACGAAATTTATTTTGGAATGTCTTCATTAAAGTTGGAAACGGCAGGAATTCGTTTTTAGTTCCGTAAACGAAAGTATTTGTGTTTGGAGAAAGTGCTTTCTTGAAAGATTCGCATGAAGATGCAAAATAATTATAGGCTGTCTTTAATGTATGCATTCTTTAAAGAATTCTTTGCTTGCTTGTTTAGTTTTCTTTGCGATGCATGTGTAGAGTCCAGAATGCTGGAATAATTGCCATTTTTTGCTCAGGAAATGTGTGTTGAGTGGTAAATTGTTTTCAGTCTACATAAAAGTCGTGGAAAATTGCATCTAAAACAACGCAGAGTCTTATGCAAAATATAGTCCCGAAGAACTAGGTGTCTGCTGTATTTGGAAAGCAGTCCTTTTATTTTGCTGTTTCGACTTCTTTGCAGTGCGTGCGTAGGGAATAGAATTGTGGAATTAACGGCACTTTTTTTGTTACGCAGGAGATGTGGCCCAGCATCGTAAATTGTTTTTAGTTGGCAGAAGACATTTATGCTCTAACAGTCAAATAGCCTGAGAAATGAAGTGAAAGTTAAACGTTTGACGGATTAGGATATTCTATGCAAGTAAGCTAAATTTATTTTGGAATGTCTCCATTAAAGGTGGAAAACGGAAAGAATTCATTTATAGTTCCGTAAATGGAAAGTTTTTGTCTTTGGAATAAAGCTATTTCTCGAAAGATACACATGGAGATGCATAAACCTAATAAGCTGTCTTTAATGTATTCTCTTTTTACCGTTACTCTATATTTTTCTTAAATTCACTGCGGCTTTGTTTAGTTTTTTTGGCAATACAAGTTTAGAGCAATTGATATATAAAAATATTATTAGTTAGTTTCTATAAATTTAATGTCTTTAATAATGGTTTTATATTTATTAACACTTAAACGATTAATCATTAACACCGGAGCTCCCTAATAAAGCCAAGTATGCTTATACTCTTTATAGGACCTTCTGGGATGAAAATACTTGTTCATAAGGAGTTAGGTTAGATGCAGCGCGTAAAAGGGAACGAATAGAATGTAGTGCTGATTGTAGGACCTCTTCCCACAGTTGAATTTATTTTTTTTGGGTTCTTAGATTCCAAAGCCTACTGAATAGTTTTCGTTATTCTTTAACATAGCATTGTTTTTTTTTACCTCCAGGGTTATCGGGCTGTGGTTTTTCAATGGTGGAATTTGATACAGTAAGCTTATGGGAGGCATACTGTGGTTTGGATTACTTTCTCTTTGATAGTGTCTTTTCTTTTCCCCATTTCATACATAGAATCTCTTTACTAGAAGATAGTCTTCATACATGACGGTTGTTTCGATAAAAGAAGTACATCACAGTCTGGAGCAATGTTGCGCTGTCAATGTTTCTAATAAATACAAAATAATTAGACCTAATTATTTTTCTGAAGATTTAAAAATGCTTAATTCAATATTGTAAAGGTAAAAAAAAATTAGAATTTTTTTAATAATTATGAATAAATTAACAAATCTTTAAAAAATTTGACAATAATAATCTAATCTTGAAGAATAATTCTCTAAAACTACACTTAAAAAAATTATTTCTTACGAAAAATTTTAGAAAATACATTTTTTTACAGGTTTCCAATGATATTTATTCTATTACTATTTCCAAAGAAAAGTTTTACATTGTTACTCAAGAAAATCATATTTACTTTTCTAACAAATAAATACTTAATTTCCTCGAAAGAGCAAAAAAAAAATAATAATAATAATTAAGTACATTTAATTTATATGGGAACCCGTCCGAAAAATCTAATTAAAAGCTTTAATTAAATAACTTTTTTTTAGATTCATTAAGTCAAATGCTTAAAAATAATGTAATTTGTTTTTCTTCCTTTTTGTTTTCTCAAAATCTTTAGTTGTTATTTTTGTGAAAGAATAGAGAACATTCTTTTCGGTCTCTTTGCCAAGAACATTCTTGCGAGCTGACTATAATTGGAGTTAATTAAATTAAAATTAGTTAGTGGAATTATAAATTCGGCAGTTTATTTTCCTCTCATGGGAGGAATCTTTTCAAATTAGCTGCTATTAAAAGATGTAGGTAGGTAACAACTTGTCAGTTTCTTTTTTTTTTTTTTTTTTTTTTTTTTTTCGTTTTCCTACTTCAGTGAAATTTAAGTAAAAAGAAAATTGAAAGTTATTTTAAAATATTCACATACGCATTTTTAAGTTGAAATTGAAGTATAGAAAATGGAAAGCTAGGAAATTTTTAAAGTGATAACGTTCAAAGTTTTTTATTTTTAAGTTTATCCATTAAGCAATTTTTTGCTCTCCTATAAAGAATAAAAATAGTTTTCAGGCTTTAAGGCTATTAAAATAAATCTTTAATAGAACTATTAAAAAAGTAAAAAATTAAAATTTAAAATTAAGAAGCTAATCGTTAATTGTAAAAAGTAAATTGTTATTAATAAAATGATATTCAGATTTTACGTTATTTTATTATCAGAAAAAGCATTAAATTAAAACATTTTTTTTTAGTTTTTATGGAAGAAACTGTATGTTTTTATTGCCTATTTTTTATTTACTGTAATTTAAAGGATTTTAATAATTAAATATCTAAGCGGTAAATAAATTTCACTAATAGTATATATCGTTAATTTTAATTTTTTATATTTATTTGAATATTTAAACGGTATATTAAGCATTTTATTTAAGCTTATTGTATTGAGCATGCTTTTTAAGATGTTCTATTATGAGTGTTGCATTACGCATGTTATATAAGCTATTATAATAAGGTTTTATGAGGCATGTTATTTGAACATTTTATATTAAGCATGTTATTTGAACATGTAATATTAAGCATGTTATTTAAGCTTTTATAATAAGATTATATTAGGCATGTTAGTTGAGCATGTTATATTCCACATGCATGTCATTTAAGCTTTTATATTAAGCATGGTATTTAAGCTTGTAAAATTAAGTATGCTATTTAAGATTGTTACATTAAGCATGTTATATAAAGTATGTTATTTAAGCTTGTTATATAAGATATGCTACTTAAGTTATTTAGTTAGTTATATTAATCCTAAAAAGTTATATTAAGCATAATTAGTTATATTAAGCATAAAAAATTTTAATATTTATTTAGAAAATATTTTTATAACAGTAACTATAGTAAAAATAAAACAAGTTCGAAAACTAGTTTATAAAAATATAATTAAACTATTTATTTATAATCCAATTTTAAAGAATTTAAAATAGTTTATAAGCAATTTGTTTTGCTTTTTCATACATCTGAAAAATTTTGCTTTTAGAAAATGTACTTTCTTTTTATCATATACAAAAGGCAATTTATATTTCGAAAACCAATACATTTTTCTTACATTTTATTTAAGGTGTCTATGCTTAAATTATTTTTGTGCGTTTTTTTTTTTTTTTTTTTTTAGCTTTTTTTTTTTTTTTTTTTTTTTTAGCTTTTTTATGAATATTAAAAACAGTTTTCAGGTTTCATTTTTCAGATTTCAATTCCACGTTTTTCTAAACCTGATATATAACTGACTATGACGGTTAAACTTAAGCAATAAACTTAACATTAAATTTTAAAAAAGCAATAAATTGTCAGTTTTATTTCAAATACCGGTTTGTGTTAAAATTTCCATTTAATTACTATTATTAAAACTACAACTATCAGTTAAAATATAATACTGCAGAAAAAAATAATTCAAATTGAATTCATTACCATATTAAAAAATAATTTCATTCGAGCTTTATTTTACTTTTAACAACCAAATACATAGCTAGAGTATTCTTTTTTATTAAAAACATTTCATTTAATTTTATATCTAGTTATACTTTCTACAGTTTCCCACTTCCAAAAAACACAACGAATTTATTTAAAAAAAAAAAAAAAAAATTGCTTCAGCATTCATAAAAGTTATCTTCTTAAATTTCAACGTGTGGTGTAACTCTTACAAATAAATGCAAATTAGAGCAAGAAAACTCGAATAATAGAGAACCGAAAATACTTTTCTATTTCCTAAAACTCATTACGTATGTAAGGCGATCACCCAAACTCTCTCTCTTTCTGTTTTATTTGGACACATGAATATTTTCCACATTTGTTTCTCGGCTGCAATGGAAATTGCGTCTGAAACAACGCAAAGTCTTATGCAAAATATTCCAAAGGAGTTATCCCGAAGAACTAGGTGTCTGCTGCTGTATTTGGAAAACAGTCCTTTTATTTTGCTGTTTCGATTTCTTTGCAGTGCGTGCTTAGGAGCCAGAATTGTGGAATTATCGGCACTTTGTTTGTTACACAGGAAATGTGGCCCAGCATCGTAAATTGTTTTTAGACATCAGATAACATTCAGGCTCTAATAGTTAAAATGCCTGTGAAATGAAGTGAAAGTTAAACGTTTGTCGGATTTGGTTATTCCATGCAAGTAAGCGAGATTTTTTTTGGAATGTCTTCATTAAAAGTGGAAAATTGAAGGATTTCGTTTACAGTTCCCTAAATAAAAGTATTTGTCTTTGGAAAGAAGTTATTTCTTGAAAGATTCACATGAACATGCATAAACCTAATAAGCTGTCTTTAATGTATTCTTCTTTTACCGTTACTCTGTATTTTTAACGTTTCTGCTTGTATGTTTCGTTTCTTTGCAATGCATGTGTAGAATACAGAATAATGGAATAATCGGCACTTCTTTGCTCAGGAAATGTGCACTCAAGAGCCAAGACATTATTACCACCCCTACATTTTGCAATGAACTCGCCTGGATGACGTGGAAGGCTAATTTTGGTATTTAAGCATGTTGTAGTATACATGCCATTTAAACTTGCTATGTTAAGGACGTTATCTTATTTTTTAAAATTAATTTAGAAAATATTTTTATAACAGTAATTATACAAATAAAACAAGTTCTATAAGTATAATATAAAAATATAATCTAAATATTTATTTTTAATTCATTTTTAAAGAATTTAAAATAGTATTTAAACGATTTATTTTACATTTCCCTACTTCTGAAATAATTTTAACTTTTAGAAAATGTACTATATTTTTATCATACTATACAAAAGGCAGTTTATATTTCTATAAGCAAGCCTTTTTCTTATATTTTATTAAGGTGCCTATATTTAAATTATTTTTGTGCGGAGATTTTTCCTATAAAGATTTTAAATAGTTTTCAGGATTTATGTTTCATTTTCACTTTTCAATTTCATGTATTTTCTAAACCTGAAATATAACTGACTATGATGGTGTTTGAAAATTCTACTAAGTTTGAAAAATAATAAATTTACAAAAGCAAAAAAATTTTTCAGTGTTATTTCAAATAATAGTTTGTATTAAAATGTCCATTTAATACTCATTATTAAAATTACAACAATCGGTTAAAATAAAAAAGCTAAAAAAAAAAATAAAGAAAGAATTAAAATTGAATTCATTATCATATAAACAAATTAATTCACTCGAGTTGTATTTTACTTTAAACAACAAAATACAAAGCTAGCGTATTCACTTTGTTTAAACACATTTCCATCAACATTTTTTTATGCAGTTATACGTTTTACAGTTTCCCAGGATACCAAAATACAACACGTTTATTTTTTTAATTAAAAATTGCATCGGCATGCATAAAAGTTATCTTCTTAAAATTCAACGTGTGGTGTAACTCCTACAAATAAATGCAAATCAGAGCAAGAAGACTCGAAAAATAGAGAACCAAAACCCTTTTCTATTTCCTAAAACTCATTACGTATGTAAGGCGATCACCCAAACTCTTCCCGCGTTTTAATTTGGACACAGGAATATTTTGCACATTTATTTCTCGGCTGCCGTGGAAATTGTGTCTGAAACAACGCAAAGTAGTATGCAAAATATTCCAAAGGAGTTATCCCGAAGAGCTAGATGTATGCTGCTGTATTTCGAAAGCAGTCGTTTTATTTTGCTGTTTCGATATCTTTGAAGTGCGTGAGTAGGGACCAGAATTATGGAATTATCGGCCCTTTTTTTGACTCAGGGAATGTGGCCCAGCATCGTGAATTGTTTTTAGCTGGCAGAAAACATTCGTACTGAAACAGTTAAATAGCATGAGAAATGAAGTGAAAGTTAAACGTTTGACGGATTAGGATATTCCATGCAAGTCAACGAAATTTATTTTGGAATGTATTCATTAAAGTTGTAAACGGAATTAATTCGTTTATAGTTTCCTAAACGAAAGTGTTTGTCTTTGGAAAAAAGTTCTTTATTGAAAGTTTTGCATGAAGATTCTAAAACTTAAGAAGTTGTCTTTAATGTGTTCTTCTTTTAACGTTACTAAATTTAAACGTTTGACGGATTAGGATAACCATGCAGGTAAACGGAATTTATTTTGGAATGTCTATATTAACGGTGGAAAACGGAAGGAATTCGTTCATATTTCCCTAAACGATAGTGTTTTGTTTTGGAAAAATTCTTTCTTGAAAGATTCAAGAAAGAAACCAAACCTCTCTCTCTCTAAACAAAACCTCTCTCAAAACCTCTTACAAAAACCTCTTAAGCTGTCTTTAATGTATTCTCCTTCTACCGTTCCTCTATATCTTTCTTAAATTCTCTACTTGTTTGTTTAGATAATTTTTTCAATGCATGTGTAGAGACCAGAATAATGGAATAATCAACATTCTTTTATTCAGGAAATGTGTGTGAAGCATCCCAAATTGTTTTTAGTCAGCAGAAAACATTCATGCTTCAACAGTTAAATAGAGTAAGAAATGAAGGGTAACTTAAAATGTTGACGGGTTAGGATATTTTATGCAAGTAAACGATGCAAGTAGTTTCTGCTGTACTCCTTGTGTTGATTGTCATTCAAAGCTTTGAAGTTGCAGTCCCTGTTAGTTGCTTGAGTGTTTGTGAAAATTCAACAACAGACTGACTATCTTTACATTCCAGACGATAAGCAAGATGTGGCGAAAATTTCATTTCATTTGGCGATGTAAATCGAGACCAAAAGGGCGATAGGAGTGTACGGGCGATAGGAGTGTACCCCATAGTGTACGGAATCATTAATGAACTGGAACGCAGTCGAATAAAAGTAGCTGCACAGAAAAATCCATCATAATATATTGTATCCCATACTATATTTTCTTTTTTCACATAGTTATCATCAAAATAATTAATGGTGATAATGGTTTCCAATGTTTCCATCTTCTGCATTGTATACTCCCGGTTTCATTTATGCTTATGTTATTTTTTGTTGATTATATAGTTACTGTTGTATTAGTTCGCATAACATTTTTTTTTTTTTACCTTATTATAATAATTTACATCACCTTTTTAAATTAATCGGGGCTCTATAGCTCTGGATACAGGAATTAAGTGTAGGTTTAAGTAAAATAAAGTGCGGTTATGTAGGGAATTTTGCTCAGAGAAAAGAAGACAATCCACTTCCAGTGTTTCCATTTATCCTCTGATTTAAAATTATTCGTACTTGAGGGTTCGATGTCAAATTATTCAGATTTCAAAAGCTGATCTGTCATTCATTGTCCAATTAGTAAAAGCTGATTAATAATGTTGATTAATGTTGTAATATATATAATAATATTAATAATAACTGCCAAGTCATTTCATGTAACTTAACTTAAGCTTTAATGAACATTAGCACAAGCATACAAAGGGCTTAGCTTTAACATCAGATAAACAATATGACTGTTGCCAAACTGTCTTGGGGCTGGGATAGTAATATATACTACACTTATTCTTCTTTTAACAAAGAAGAAGATAATCATTATGTGCCTCCCAGACGTTGATACAAGAGCTTTCAATTAGGCTTTACTTTTCGAACGCAGAACGTGGCTTTCTCAATTTGAAAACATAACGCACTGTAAACAACTTTATCTGACAAGAATTAAGCAAAGTTTGATTTTTTAATATTCAAAATAAAATTTACATAAAGAAAAACTTCAGGGTTATTTATTAATGTTATTTATTTGGATGGTTTCCAGTTAAATTTCATACCAAGACTGAAAATACAAATATAATTTGATATTACCATAATCTGTCGCAATGTTAAAAAATATCACATTGACGAGATTTTTTAATTTATTTCCAATAGTCATGCATAAGGAGGCAATTTCAACTTTGAGTAATTGTAGTTCATGTTTTGATTTACTTTATCCTTTCTAATTAATTATTTTTATAATAATTTCTACTTAAAAATCACTAATTAATATCACATTTTAGATTTAGAACTTAACATGTCTGAAAAATAATATTACATTTAGTATTCTGAAATTTAAGAAGCATAACCTATCAAGATCATCAATAATTTCATTGTTTAGAAATTTTTAAGGTCATATAATGGATCTTAAATATATTTAAAAAAGTATCATAGAATTAATCAAATTTCAATATTGTTTAACTATTAATATGATTCTAACAAATACAAATAGTTCACTCTAATTATTCTTCTAAAGATTTAAAATTATTTCCTTCAATATTAAAGACATGAAAAAGCTTAGAATTTTTTTAATGATTATTAATAAATTAGCAATTCTTTAAAATATTTTAGAACGTCTTCAAATATAATTCTCTGAAACAGTACATAAAAATTTCTTTTTAAAAAAGTATTACTATATATTTTTTTTCAAGTTTCCAATGTTATTATATTACTATTTCAAAAGAAAAGTTTTCCATTGTTACTCAAGAAAATCATATTTACTTTTCTAACAAATGAATACTTAATTTCATCCAAAGAGCAAAAAAAAAAAAAATAATTAAGTATATTTAATTTATATGGGAACCCGTCAGAAAAATCTAATTAAAAGCTTTAATTAAATCACTTTTTTTCAGATTCATTAAGTCAAATGCTTAAAAATAATTTAATTAGTTTATCTTCCTTTTTGTTTTCCAAAATCCTTAGTTGTTATTTTTGTGAGAGAATAGAGAACATCTTTTCGGTCTCTCTGCCAAGAACATTCTTGTGAGCTGACTATAATTGGAGTTAATTTAATTAAAGTTATTTAGTCGAATTAGATATTCGGCAGTTTATTTTCCTCTCCTGGGAGGAATCTTTTCAAATTAGCTGCTATTAAAAGATGCAGATAGGGAAACACCTTGGTAGTTTCTTTTTTTTTTTGCTCGTGAGATTTGTTTTACTACTTCAGTGAAATGTACGTAAAAAGAAAATTGAAAGTTACTTTAAAGAATTCACGCACACATTTTTAAACTTGGAATTGGAAGTATAGAAAATGGAAAGCTAGGACATTTTTAAGTAGATAATGTTCGAAGTTTTTTTATTTTTAAATTTACCCATGAAACTTTTTTTTTTTGCTTTACTATAAAGATTAAAAATAGTTTTTATGTTTTAGGGTTAAAAAAATAAATCGTTAATAGTAACTACTAAAAAAGTAAAAAAGTAAAATGGTAATAGTAAAAAGCTAATTGTTAATAGTAAAAAGTAAATCGTTAATAGTAAGAAGCTATGCAGATTTCGTACAATCTTATAATCAGAAAAAGCATTAAATTAAATTATTATTTTTTGTTTTTATGAAGGAGACTATCCTAACTGTATGTTTCTCTTACCTATTTTTAATTTAATATAATTTAATGGATTTTAATAATTTATTTTAAGTAGTAAAGACTTTCGCTAATAATATAGATCGTTGACTTTGATTTATTATATTATTTTTAATATTTAAGCTTCTAATTTAAGCTGTTATATTAATCATGTTATTTAAGTTTATTATATTAAGCAGGATATTTAAGCTTGTTATTTAAATTTTTAATATTTGCTTAGAAAACATTTTTGTAACTGTAAAGGCACAATTATATGACGAACTATATAACTATTTGACAAATAAAACGAGTTCGAAAAATTAAAAAGCTTTAAAAATATAATAAAAATATACATTTTTAATCACATTCATTATCTTTTAAGAATCTAAAATAGTTTTTAAACAATTTATTTTGCTTTTTCCTACGTCTGAAACTATTTTGCTCTTAGAAAATGTACTTTCTTCTTGTGCAAAAGGCAGTTTTTGCTTCCTAAAACAATACAGTTTTTCTTGCATTATTTTTCTTACATTAAAAGTTTTACTAAATTTAATAAATATTAAATTTACAAAACCCTTAAATTTACGGTTTTATTTTAATGAATGATTAGTGTGAAAAAATTTCATTAAATTCCCATTATTAAAATTACTGTAATCAGTCATTATAAAATTCTGTAAAAAAAATAAGTAATAAATAAATAATTAAAGAATTCAAATTAATTTCAATAACATATGAACAAATTATTTCATTCGAGCCTTATTTTACGTTAAATAACAAAATACAAAGCTAGGGTATTCACTTTGTTTAAACACATTTCAATTGAATAAACATTTTTTTTATGCAGCTGAACTTTTTAAGTTTGTAGTTTCGAAAAATACAACAAATTTATTTTAAATAAAAACAAAAACTGCTCCGTCATCCAAAAAAGTTATTTTCTTAAAATTCAACGTGTGGTGTAATTCTTACAAATAAATGCAAATTAGAGCAAGAAAACTCGAAAAATAGAGAAGGGAAAACTTTTTTCTATTTCCTAAAACTCATTACGTATGTAAGGCGATCACCCAAACTCGGTCCCTGTGTTTTATTTGGACACAGGAATATTTTCCACGTTTGTTTCTCGACTGCCGTGGAAATTGTTTCTGAAACAACGCAAAGTCTTATGCAAAATATTGCAAAGGAGTTATCCTAAAGAACTAGGTGTCTGCTGCTGTATTTGGAAAAGCAGACCTTTTATTTTGCTGTTTCGATTTTTTCGCAGTGCGTGCGTAGGGACCACAATTGCGAAATTATCGGCACTTTTTCTGACTAGGAAATGTGGCCCAGAATCGTAAATTGTTTTTAGCCAGCAGAAAACACTCATGCCCCAACAGTTAAATAGCCTGAGAAATGAAGTGAAAGTTAAACGGATAGGATATTCCATGCAAGTAAACGAAATTTATTTTCGAATGTCTTCATTAAAGTTGGAAACGGCAGGAATTCGTTTTTAGTTCCGTAAACGAAAGTATTTGTGTTTGGAGAAAGTGCTTTCTTGAAAGATTCGCATGAAGATGCAAAATAATAATAGGCTGTTTTTAATGTATGCATTCTTTAACGTATTCTTTGCTTGCCTGTTTAGTTTTCTTTGCGATGCATGTGTAGAGTCCATAATGCTGAAATAATTGGCATTTTTTGCTCAGGAAATGTGCGTAGAGTGGTAAATTGTTTTCAGTCTACATAAAAGTCGTGGAAAATTGCATCTAAAACAACGGAGAGTCTTATGCAAAATATTTTAATGGAGTTATCCCGTAGAACTAGGTGTCTGCTGTATTTGGAAAGCAGTCCTTTTATTTTGCCTTTTCGATTTCTTGGCAGTGCTTGCGTAGGGAACAGAATTGCGGAATTATTGGCACTTTTTTTTGTTACGCAAGAGATGCGGCCCATCATCGTAAATTGTTTTTAGCCGGCAGAAAACATTCATGCTGTAACATTCAAATAGCTTGAGAAATGAAGTGAAAGTTAAACGTTTGACGAATTAGGATATTCTATGCAAGTGAGCTAAATTTATTTTGGAATGTCTTCATTAAAGGTGGAAAATGGAAAGAATTCATTTATAGTTCCCTAAACGAAAGTGTTTGTCTTTGGAATAAAGCTATTTCTCGAAAGATACACATGGAGATGCAAAAACCTAATAAGTGTCTTTAATGCATTCTCTTTTTACCGTTACTCTATATTTTTCTTAAATTTTCTGCTTGTTTGTTTTTCTTTGTGATGCATGTGTAGAGTCCAGAATAATGGAATAATCAGCACTTTGCTCAGGAAATGTAGTCCAGCATCGTAATTTGTTTTTCTTCGTTTAAAAGCTTTCATGCTTCAACTGTTAAATATCCTGAGAAATGATGTGAAAGTTAAACGTTTGACCGACTAGGGTATTCCTTGCTAGTAAACGATGCAAATAGATTTCTCTTATGAATGAGTCCTTGTGTACTCCTTGTTTTAATTGTCATTGACAGTTTTTAAGTTGCAGTCCCTGCTTATGCTTGAGTGTTTGTAAAAATTTTACAACAGACTGATTATATCTTACATTTCAGATGTTATGCTAGGTCTGGCAAACATTTCATTTCATTTGGCAAGGCAAATAGAGACTAAATCGGTTATAGCAACACCACAGTGCACGGAATTATAAATGTACTGGAACGCAGTAGAATAAAAGTAGTTGCACAGAATAAACCGTCATAATTTATTGTATTCCTTACCATTTTTTTAATAATGAATGGTTATAAAAATTTTCAGAGTGTCCATCTTCTGCATTATATACCTCGCTTTTGCTATTTTTTGTTAATTACATAGTTACTGTTATGTTAGTTACCAGACAAGGTTTTTTAAATTTTATTATGCTAATTTACATCACCTTTTAAATTGTTAGAGGCTGTATAGATCTGGATACAGGAATGAGGCGTAGGGTAAAGTAAAATAAAGCGCAGTTATGTTGGGAATTTATGTTCAGAAAATATAAAAAAATTAATTTCCATTGTTTCCATTTAACATCTGATTTAAAATTATTCATACTTGAGTGATTGACGTCAAATAATTCAGATTTTAAAAGCTGATCCCTCATTCATTGTCCAATTTATTAAAATTGATTAATAATGTTGATTAATGTTGTAATATATATAATAATATTAAAAATAACAACCAAGTCATTTCATATAACTTAACTAAATCTTTAATCAACATTAACACAAGAATACAAAAGGTCTTAGCTTTAACATCGGATAAATAATATGGCTGTTGTCAAACCGTCTTGGGACTGGGATAATAATATATACTACACTTATTCTTCTTTAAACCCAGAAGAAGATAATAATTTTATCATTCCCTGGCATTGATACAAGAGCTTTCAATTAGGCTTTACTTGTCTGGCTCTCCCAGTTTGAAAACCATAACGTAAATAATGTAACATACTATAACAAACTGTAAACAACTTCATATGGCCTGAATTGAGCAAAGTTAGATAGATTTTTGAATATTCAAAGTCAAATTTAGAAAAAAAAAAACTTTATGGCTATTCATTAATGATATTTACTTTGGTGGTTTCCATTTACTACATCTCATCCCAAGACTGAAAATACATTTATAATTTGGTATTATGATAATCTATCACAATGATAAGAAAAATCACATTGACGAGAATTTTTAATTTATTTCAAAAATTCATGTATAAGGCAATTTAAACTTTGAGTAATTGCAGTTCATGTTTTGATATATTTTATCCACAATTAATTAATTATTCTTAAAACTATTCCTATTAAAATCATTAATTATTATCAAGTTTTATATTTAGAACCTAACATGTCGAAAAATAATATTACATTAATTATTCTGGAAATTAAGAAGCAAAACTTATCAAGATCATCAGTAATTTCATTGTTTAGAAATGTTAGAGGTCATTTAATGTGTCTTTAATATATTTAGAAAGTATCATGCAATTTGTCAAATTTTAATATTGTTTAAAAATCAATGCTTTCCTAATAAATACAAAATAATTCAACCTAACTATTTTTCTAAAGATTTAAAAGTGTTTACTTAAATATTTAACATTTAAAAAATAATAATTGTGAATAAATTAACAATTTTTAAAAAATATTTAACAACATCTTGAAGAATAATTATCTAAAAACGTGTTTAAAAGTTACTTTTTAAAAAAATATTACAAAATAAATTTTTTTTCAGGTTTTTCATTGCTATTCTATTACTATTTCAAAAGAAAAATTTTCCATTGTTTCTCAAGAAAATCACATTTACTTTTCTAACAAAAGAATCCTTAATTTCATCAAAAGAGAAAAAAAATAATAATTAAGTATATTTAATTTATATGGGAACCCGTCAGAAAAATCTAATTAAAAACTTTAATTAAATAACTTTTTTTTCAGATTCATTAAGTCAAATGCTTAAAAATAATGTTATTAGTTTTTCTTCCTTTTTGTTTTCTCAAATCCTTAGTTGTTATTTTTGTGAGAAAATAGAGAACATTCTGTTCGGTCTCTCTGCCAAGAACATTCTTGTGAGCCGACTATGATTGGAGTTAATTTAATTAAAGTAATTTAGTCGAATTAGATATTCGGCAGTTTATTTTCCTCTCCTGGGAGAAATCTTTTCATATTAGCTGCTATTAAAAGATGTAGGTAGGAAACACCTCAGGTAGTTTCTTTTTTTGCTCGCGAGATTTGTTTTAATGCTTCAGTGAAATTTACGTAAAAAGAAAATTGAAAGTTATTTTAAAGAAATCACACGCACATTTTTAAACTTGAAATTGGAAGTAAAGAAAATGGAAAGCTAGGAAATTTTAAAAAAATAATATTCAAGTTTTTTTTTATTTTGAGGTTTACCCATTAAACATTTTTTTTTCTATAAAGATTAAAAATAGTTTTCAGGTTTTATGGTTAATAAAATAAATCGTTAATAGTAAAAAGTCAAAAGTTAACAGTAAAAAGCTAAATTTTAATAGTAAAAAGTCGATCGTTAATAGTAAAAATTTATTCAGATTTTGTATTATTTTATTATCAGAAAAAGCGCTAAATTAAAACATTTTTATCTTTATCGAAAAAACTATCAGGATAGCACATTTATGTTACCAATTTTTTTATTTAAGGTATTTTAATAGATTTTAATAATTGATTATCTATGTGGCAAAATATTTCACTAATAATATATATAATTCATTTACATTTTTAGATTAATTTTAATATTTAAGCACTTTATATTAAGCCGGCTATTTAAGCTTGTTGCATTACGTTTATTATATACGCATGCCATTTAAGCTTGTTATATTAAGCATGTTATTTAAGCTTTGTATTAAGGATGTTATTTAAACCTTTTATATTAAGTATATTATTTAAGTATGTTATATTAATTATGTTATTTAAGCTTGTTATATTAAGCATTATATTTAGGCTTTCTATATTAAGCATGTTACATTAATTTTTAATATTTATTTAGAAAATATTTTTATAACAATAACTACACAAATAAAACAAGTTCGAAAAGTTGCTTCTAAGAATACAATTACAATATTTATTTTTAATCTATTTTTAAAGATTGTAAAATAGTCTTTAAACGATTTATTTTGCTTTTTCATACATCTAAAACAATATTGCTTTTCGAAAATGTACTTTCTTTTTATCAAAAAGAAAATGCATTTTATATTTTTAAAAACGATACATTTTTCTTACATTTTATTTAAGGTGTCTATACTTAAATTATTATTTTTATTATTTTTTTTTTTTTTTTTTTTTTTTTTTTGCTTTCCTATGAAGATTAAAAATAGTTTTCAGATTTCATGTTTCATGTTTCATTCTCACTGTTCAATTTTTTGTTTTTCTAAGCCTGATATATAATTGACTATGACGACCTATATAATTTTCTACAAAGTTTAATAAATATTAAATTTACTAAAGCAAACAATTTTCAGTTTTATTTCAAATAATGGTTTGTGTTAAAATTTCCATTTAATTCCCATTATTAAAATTACAAGAATGAATTAATATAAAATTCAGAAAAAAATAAAGAATTATAATAGAATTCATTGTCACACGAACAAATAATTTCATTTGAGTTTTATTTTACGTTAAACAACAAAATGCATAGCTCATTAGTATACTAACTTTGTTTAAACACATTTCGATTTCTTAAAAATTTTTTTATGCAGCCACACTTTTTAAGTTTCCGAGGTTCCGAAAAACAACACTTCATTTTTAAAAAAAACAAAAAACTGCTTCGACATCCTTAAAAGATATCTGCTTAAAATTCAGCGTGTGGTGTAACTCTTACAAGCAAATTAGAGCAAGAAAACTCGAAAAATAGAGAAGGGAAAACACTTTTCTATTTCCTAAAACTCATTACGTATGTAAGGCGATCACCCGAACTATCTCTTCCTGTGTTTTATTTGGAGACAGGAATATTTTCCACATTTGTTTCTCGGCTGCCGTGGAAATTGTGTCTGAAACAACGCAAAGTCTTATGCAAAATATTCCAAAGGAGTTATCCCAAAGAACTAGGTGTCTGCTGCTGTATTTGGAAAAGCAGTCCTTTTATTTTGCTGTTTCGATTTCTTTACAGTGCGTGCTTAGGGACCAGAATTGTGGAATTATCGGCACTATTTTTTTCTCTGGAAATGTGGCCCAGCATCGTAAATTGTTTTTAGCTGCAGAAAACATCCATTCCCAAACAGTTAAACAGCCTGAGAAATGTAGTGAGAGATAAACGTTTGAGGGATTAGGAAATTCCATGCAAGTAAAAGAAAATTTATTTTTGAATGTCTTCATTAAAGGTGGAAAACGGAAGGAATTCATTTTATAGTTCTCTGAACGAAAGTGTTTATCTTTGGTAAAAAGTTCTTTTCTGAAAGATTCATATGAAGATGCACGAGCCTAATAGGCTGTTTTTAATGTATGCATTCTTTAATTTATTATTTGCTTGCTTTTTTAGTTTTCCTTGCGATGTATGTGTGGAGTCCAGCAAAATGGAATAATCGGCACTTTTCTGCTCAGTAAATGTACTCAACTTTCGTAAATTGTTTTCAAACGACATAAAACATTCATGCCCCAATAGTTAAACAGCCTGATAAATAAGTTGAAAACTAAACTTTACACTGTCTAAAACATTCACTACGAGTAAACAAAATTTATTTTGGAATATTTTTATTAAGAGTAAAAATGGGAAGAATTTTGTATGGTTCATTTTCGGAAAAGTTTTATATAGAAAGACATAATAAAAAATATAAAATTGAAATAAATATGATTGATTATTTTTTTTTTACCGTTTCGTTTCTTAAATATCAAATTTAGTATAATTGAAGGATAACTAAATAATAACACAATACAACAAATCTAAAAATTTTTTTTTCCTGAGAATAAAATAATCATTTATTGCTAAACATTACTCAATATGTTCTTCTTACCTTAAACAAAACTAAAAACAATGCATTTTCTTACATTTTATTTAAAGTGTCCAGATTTAAATTTATTTTTTTGTGTGAATTTTTCCAAAACCTGATAATTAACTTATTATGATGGTTTTTGAAAATTCTAATAAATTTGACGATCATTAAATTTACAAAAGAATTAATTTGTAGTTTTATTTCAAATAATGGTTTGTGTTCCATAAAATTTCCATTATTAAAATTACAATAATCAGCCATTACAAAATTCCACAAAAAAATAAATAATTCAAATTGAATTCATAATCATAAGAACAAATAATTTTATTCGAGCTTTATTTTACGTTCAACAACAAAACGCATAGCTATCGTATTCACTATGTTTAAACACAATTCGTTTTCATAAAAATGTTTTTATGCAACTACACACTTGTTAAGTTTCCCAGTTTTCGAAAAGTACAACGAATTTATTTTAAAAAAATCTAAAAATTGCTTCGGTATCCATAAAAGTTATCTTCTTAAAATTCAACGTGCGGTGTAACTCTTACAAATAAATGCAAAGAAGAGCAAGAAAATTCGAAAAATAGAGAAGGGAAAACACTTTTCTATTTCCTAAAACTCATTACGTATGTAAGGCGATCACCCGAACTCTCTCTCCCTGTGTTTTATTTGGAGACAGGAATATTTTCCACATTTGTTTCTCGGCTGCCGTGGAATGTGTCTGAAACAACGCATAGTCTAATATTCCAAAGGAGTTATCCCAAAGAACTTAGGTGTCTGCTGCTGTATTTGGAAAGCAGTCCTTTTATTTTTATGTTTCGATTTCTTTGGAGTGCGTGCGTATGGATCAGAATTATGGAATTATCGGCGCTTTTTTTGACTCAGGAAATGTGGCCCAGCATCGTAAATTGTTTTTAGCTGCAGAAAACATCCATTCCCAAACAGTTAAACAGCCTGAGAAATGAAGTGAGAGTTAAACGTTTGAGGGATTAGGAAATTCCATGCAAGTAAAAGAAAATTTATTTTGGAATGTCTTCATTAAAGGTGGAAGACGGAAGGAATTCCTTTTATAGCTCTCTAAACGAAAGTATTTGTCTTTGGAAAAAGTTCTTTTCTGAAAGATTCATATGAAGATGCACGAGCCTAATAGGCTGTTTTTAATGTGTGCATTCTTTAATTTATTATTTGCTGGATTTTTAATTTGTTTTCCTTGCGATGTATGTGTAGAGTCCAGCAAAATGGAATAATCGGCAGTTTTCTGCTCAGTAAATGTACTCAACTTCGTAAATTGTTTCATGCAAGTAAACGAAATTTTTTTTTGGAATGTCTTCATTAAAGGTGGAAAGGGGAGGAATTCGTTGATAGCTCCCTGAACGAAAGTGTTTGTATTTGGAAAATGTTCTTTCTTGGAAAATTCACATATGCAGAAACATAATAAGCTGTCTTTAATGTATCGTCCTTTTAACGTTACTCTACATTTTTTCTTAATTTACTGCTTGCCTGCTTAGTTTTATTTGAAATGCATGTTTACAGACCAGAATAATGGAATAATCGGCACTTTTTTGCTTAGGAAATGTGCTCAACTTCGTAAATTTTTTTCAGACGGCATAAAACTTTCATGCCCCAAGAGTTAAACAGTCTGAGAAAGGAGTTGAATATTAAACGTTTCACTGTTTAGAATTATCGCAAAGAGTAAACGAAATTTATTTTGGAATATTTGTATTATTACTCGTAAAAATGTGAATAGTTCGGTTAGTTAACTTCAGTTAGTTAATCTGTTAGTTCTGTTTAATATAGTTAAATTATTCAAAGCATTTTTTCGGAAAATGTTAGACATAGAAAGACTGACTAAAAGACGTAAAATACAAATAAACGTTATTTATTGATTTTTTTACCTAACATTTTCTTAAATATCAAATTTAGAGCAATTAAATGATAACTAAATAATGACACATGACTACAAACTTAAATGAAATTTTTTGTCTGAGTTTAAAATAGCCTTTTATTACTAATTTCAGATTACTGAACATGAATAAAGATTGCTGAACACAAAGAATATTTGAAAATGTCACCCATTTTAAGATATGTATAACTTAATGCTTTCGACATGAACAAGGTGTTAACAAACGCAAGTAACTATTTTGTATTACTGAGTGTCTGGGATTATTGCTTTGGCATATTCTCATGATCATCATTGGAATTTGCCCAACTGTAGTCTGTCACAGTCGTAGTGTATCATTTTCCCTGTTATTTATTTTTGTTTTCACAAATGACCACCACCAACTTATTTTGAGTTTTCTGGAAATAAGCAAAACTGCAAAAAATGTATTTTAGAGACATAGTACAGACAACTTTCTTGCATGCAGATATGCCCTTAACTAATTTCTTATTTCTTTCTTTTCTAATTTCTTTGATTTTACATTTCCTAAGAAATTCTGTGACAAAAAGCAAGAAAAACTAAAAGTTTCTTATAATCGTGTTTGAACATGCCATCAAAATTTACAATCTTAAAGATCTTACTAACCTGTGGACATGAAAATTCATTGTCTTACTTTAGTTTCGCTGATTGCAGGAAATTTGCTATTCATGTACTTAAAGTATGAACTACTCTTGTCCCAGTCTTTCACAATTTTCTTATTGAGACAAGTTTTATGGGCAAATGTATTTGTAGGATTGTTTTCTTTGTTTTTAAACAGTGCAAAGTTTTGCTTTTGTGGTCACATTCATATAAAGGAATGATATTTCTTATGTAAATTACCAGCCCATGAGGAAATTTTCAAATTACAACAAAATATGCCAGCTGAAGACAGTTTAACAAATGTTTCAAATTTTCATAAGTTTCGTTCATAGAGACATATTGTCCAACTGGAATGGATGGATGGATGTTTCCATTATATAGCAATTCTTTTGAGAAAGTTTTCAAAAAAAATCTGGAAGACTCAATTCCTTTGAGGCTTTTTTGGATGAATCTATGAATAGCCGCCATTTCATATCATGGCGTCATGTTTTACTTTGAGAGCCGTTATCAGTCCATTGATGTCTGAACAAAAACAAGGTTTATTTTTCTTGTAATAAATATGTCATAAATTTCTCATGACGAATGCGGAACTAAATCACTCTCATATTTTCTTGTAAATTCCATTTCCTAACTCTCCATGCAAATAATTTAGTTTTTGTCTTCGATTGTAGATCTCTAACAACGTTATTCAGTTATTCTTAAAACATAATACATGATGCAGGTATTATATTGTTATTAAATATAGAAGAATCTATAACATCACAAAAAACTGAATTTGATCTTCCATCGGATCAATGAAAAATTTATTTGGAGTTTCAGGAAAGGAAACCCCTTCACCATGAGAAGTTGGCAACATAGTAGATGAAATATATTAGATTATTGAAGTTTCGCATTTGTTTTTTTGTGATTGCTCCCCGCAGAGGCTGATCATGTAAAAGTAGCAATTAAATGTTACTTCTCTACATATGTAGCATAGATTATTAGCGGAATTAAAGCACTTACGTGGCATTGCAAAGTTAAAAATTACAACGTGCTTAAGTTAAAAAGCAAATTCACTATAATCTTTCCTTTTGCACACAAATAAAGCATACAACTAACAGACAGCCAGACTGGCGTCGTCTTCTGCAGACTGATTACTCCATAGTAGCAATAAAGCGATTAAGTAGCTGTTCACTCGATAGAAACTATAAAGATTTTAAACATTAGGGAACCACTATCTACATTTAAAGTATTCAGATATTTCATGTATATCTAAAATGTATTAATATTTCATAACATTGCAATATATGAGACATATATTTTAATACAATTCTTTTTATAAATGCTGCTAAAACTTTACAAATTACTATTGTAATTGTATTTATAATATAAAGATTTAAATATTACCATATTGTCATATATATTTCAATAAAACTGAGGGTACAGACTTACTCCGTATATCCTAAACCAGAAACAAATGTTAATTATTACTATTATTTTTGTATTCAGCACACCAAAATTTTATGTGTAAAAAAAGCGAAATTTTATTAATTTACAGTTTTTATTAATTTTATTTAATACACTATATTTTATTAGTGTACCAACATTTTATTACTAAAAATGTTTAAGACAATGTGTTTAAATTTAATTTCATTTTATATTTAAAACATGTATGTATAATATAAAATAAATTTGTCTTTATAGACATGAACTTCAGTAAAATCATAACGTATCCCATGTATATATTTTAAAAAAGACTTTACACCAGAGAATATGGTATTAAAATTTAGAAAATATACATTTCATTTTTCTATTAAGATTTCTTTGTAATGTGCGTGTAGATTCCAGAATAGCTAACTATCAGCCCTTTTTTGCACATAAATGTGTAATAGAATCGTAGTTTGTGTATAACCTGCGGTAAAATGGACTGGAAAATGAAGTGGAAACTAAACGTTGCACTTGATGGATTAGAATTTCATCTAGTGGGAAATTTGTTTTAAAGTATCTTCATTAAAGGTGTAAACAGAAAGAATCCGTTTATAGGTTTATAATTACCTAAACAAAAGCATTTTTCTTTGGAAATATTGTTTCTAGAATTATTTCCTTGAACACGAAAATCTGAATAGATTGCATTTGATGTTTTCTTCACCGTTACTCTATATTTTTTAAAACCTTTCTTAGTTTACAGTTATAAAAAGATAACACCAAAAAAATGAAAAAGATAATTATCTTCAAAATTGGACATCTGGACATTTAATGATATATATTTCATTGAACCATGTATTATGATTTCTATTGATTATTTTATTTTCATGATTTAAAAAAGAATGCATTTTCTGATAAGAACGACAAATTAATGAATATGTATTTTAAATTGTAATTAACGATGCAATTTTTTAAATAATATGTAATTTAGTACAAGGAATAAACCAAGTTTTGTTGTAAAATTACGATATTATAAAACCGTTCAAAAATCCATACAAAAAACATTCATGAAATTTAAATGATTTTTAAACTTTTGTCTTTATTTTATATAAAGAAATCCGAACAATTTTACATAGTATATCTGCAAATTTGATGGAATATAATCAAAATAATTATTTCTTTCATAAAAGACCTGAAATATCGATTCCAATTAACTAAGAAAAGAAACACCATGAAATCAGAATTCCAATATTTATATTTAAAACTTCAATTCTTTTATTGGATGAAGAAGAGTTTTAAAATAAAGAAATTAGAACAATACGTTTAAGTGAGTATATATTCGATGTAATCTAATCATGTCATACATCATATTTATTTTCCGTATATATACTATCGAATAAATTTCGTTGAAATTATTCATTTTTTTACTTCAAAGTAGGCAATATAATTTTTTTAATTATTAAACTTTACAACTATCATAATTTAATATCATAATTTTTAATATATATTCTTTAATATAATATTTTTATTTTAAATTTTAAATTATTAAACTTTAAAATACAAAAAATTATGATGTGAATAGTAAAAAAATAATAAATTCAATTAAAGTGTGTATAATACATCAACTATAGTATAAATGTTTACAGCATTTTATTAAACTCATGTTTGTGAAAATTGCAACACCATGAAGGAATCGTCATAATTGAATGAAATTTAATACGCAGTTGAGTGGTAGTGGTACAAATAAATGATTAAATGTTTAAATATGTCAAACAATAACAAGAGATCGGAATCAGTATTTTGTGCGCCGCAATAAGTGTTGCTACACGACGGGGCATGGAATCAAACAAATTTTGAATGTCTGCTTCAGGAAGAGCATTCCATATTGTTTGTATGCGCACCCAAAGTTCGTCTGCAGAAGCAACAGGACGAGGATCACGAGCGAGACGCCGACCAACGAAGTCCCACACATGTTCAATCGGTGACATATCCGGGGAATACGCCGGCCAAGGAAGAAGCAGTACAAAGAAGGATTGAACAGTCCTAGCGATATGAGCGCGGACATTGTCCTGTTGAAATACAGCGCCTGGCAAGCTTTGAAGGAAGGGAACAGCTTGGGGCTGTAGAACTTCACTGATGTACCGGTTGCTGTTCAGATTGCCCACAATTATCAGCAATTGAGATCGTCCATGATATGCTATGGCACCCCAGACCATAACTCCGGGTGTTCGTCCACTGTGGCGTTCGATAATGCACTCCGGAAGGTGGCATTCACCGGCATAGCGTCTGATACGAATGCGGCCATCATGGCACCACAAATTAAAGCGGGATTCGTCAGAAAACACGACATGCTGCGAATCAGCACGCCAGTCTCTATGCTGAGCGGCCCATTGTAACCACAGACGGCGATGGTTTAGCCTGAGAGGGATCATGTATAAAGGAATCCTTGCGCACAGTCCACGCTGCAGCAGACGTCTACAAATTGATGAAGCACACAATGAAACACCTGCAGCTATTTACCACTGTGCTGCCAATTGTCTAGGGGAAGCTGTACGGTCCGTTAGCGTCATGCGGACCAGGTGTCTATCATCGCGAGCTGATGTCACATTTCGGGGTCCACACCCGGATTTCCGAGTTGTCCGACACTTGTCCGTGCACTGCTTCCAAAGACGCATCACTGTGCTGCTGTTACGCTGCACACAAGCGGATACTGCACGATAAGACAATCCAGCTTCACGACGGCCGATGATTCTCCCCCGTTCAAACTCTGTAAGTGGTTCAAATCTCACTCTCTTTCGTCGAAGAGGCATAAGTAACGATTGAGCTAACGTTTACCACTAGCAGATAACCACCGTTAACCATACACGCCTCGCTACAGCCGTCTATTTATTCTGATCCATCCGCCGTTCAGAGGGCGCTGCTCAGCATACGCATGCGCTGCGGATTTGAAATTCTAATCATTTGCATATCATGTGCTAATTTGCATTTCCTGAAAATTTAAGCTGCGTAAGTCCTTCATGGCGTTGCAATTTTCACAAACATGAGTTTACTTTTTCAAGAACGATATCTAGTCTTAAAATTAAATAGTCTTGAACCTTATCTAAAATATATTTATTTTCCACTATTTTATAAGGGGTATGCGATAAGAGTTATATAAAATATGACTTTATAAATTTCAAACTGTGGAAATTGATAATTTATTGATATTGCAAAATATATATATTTTTTAATTATTGCCCATTTTAAGAATAAAAAGAATATATTTTATTTATTTTTAATCTGATTCGAGTGATAAATTCATGTAATATTAATATTCCAAGATTTTTAACGGACTTTAAAAAATAATATTTAATTAAATTTCGAGAGCTCGAGTTTTATAATGCTCGAACTGACGTGATTAGCGTACAACATATAAATTTTAATATATATTTCAAGTATTAGTATCTCGCAATACTTTAACATACATCTAAGTATCTTTCAGGCTACCAATACAAATAAAACTTAAAATATATTTAAAATATTTAATAAATATGTAATATACAAAAAAATCACTGAAAAAATATGAAGCAGCAAAAAGCAAGAATGAGTTATGATAATAAATATTTTAACCATAATTTGTAAATCTATCAAGTAATATATTTATTCTAAATGTTTCTCTTATATAATTTTAGTTTACTAATCAGAATAAATGCACATTGAAAAAAAATTATATTTGAATGGAATTGCAGTCAATAAATACAAAATTTTAATTCAAGTATATTGAAATATTAAAATAAAAATAAAAATAGGAAATTTCTACTATATATAAATGTCCTTACGTTGCTTATTTTCTGTCATTATTGTACCTTACATTTTTGTCAGTATTTTTCATTATTTATTTACTGTTAATATTGCATATTTATTTTTTCCTAGCAAATCAATGTTAGATACAAAGATCCAATCAACTTCAGAAATTCCAATATCCAGAGGAGTGTTTTACAAATTGTTTTAATAAATTCCATAAATAAATATTAAACAATGAGCAGATATAGAGTAGAAATCTACAAAATTAACTCGTGTTATTATTATCATACTTTAAACTCTAATGATGTTGAATATTATGTTAGGTTAGACAACTTGATAATAAAAGTGTCAGACTTAGGGATAACAATTTTTATTAGAAAGAAATAATTTGGAAAATTTAGATTTAATTAAGTGCGTCAATAACTCTATAAATATATTGATATAAAGTTCATCCAGTTTAACCCTCAATAATTTTTAAACTAAATATCTGTCACTCTCAAATTTAGTCACTTACGTATACAAAAACTATTTTTAATAATTATTATAGATGCTTATCTTTAATAAGAAAATTGTGTGTACATTCATTTAAACTTGTTTAAAAAACGGTAATGAAATATCGAAATTGTAGTTGCGTACATTCCTGATTTTAACAAGCTCATTATAATTTTAATTTCAACTTTATTTACAGTTGTAGTTTCCAATTCAGTTATCAATAATAATATGTGTATCAAAATTTAGTTATTTACGAAAATCATGGATTACAGATATGAATGATTTGAATTTTTTTTCATACAATAATGCAAAAAAGGAGATAAATAGAAAATATAAGCATATTTCTATTTGTAGATACCATAAATCAAAATTCTACATTTTTGCAAAGTAAGTAATTTATTTATGTATTTTTTCATTAAAGTTTATGTTTTTGAAATAATTCTCAACAATCAAAAACATGATTGAAATAGTTTCATATGAAGAGTTCCATTTTGAGAGAGTTAAAAAAATATATTTAAAATATTTAATGAATACGAAATATTTTAAATATATTTGAATCAATATGAATAGATGAATATGTAATGAAATAAATCAACGAACACCGTTTTAAATAGAAATTATTGCAGTATTTTTAAATAAAATTGAAAAATATAAAATGATTTTAATAATTTTTGGATGATAAAACAAGCAAAGATAAAATATAATATATTTTTTCACTATATAATTTTCAAATTGCAATCATTATACTCTGCATATTTACAATTAGTTACAGAACTATATTATCTATCGCCCGATGAATAACATTAGTATGAAAATCAATAAAAATGAAAATTAACAGATGTAAAAGTGAATTGAAACACTAAAAAGAATGTAAAGAGATAAAAGCGAATGCATTCGTCTAGACCAAATATTACCCTGGAAAATTATTATCCAATGCATTTTCTTGCTTACAGAAGAAAACATGTGCCTGCAAAATGAAATCTATTTAATTATATCTAGAATTCGTAACAAAACGAAATATCAAAGGATGGATTTACTTTCAATTTCCATTATTCTAATAGATATGTATATTTTGATGTTTAATTTTTATTCAATGGTATGGAAATATATTCATTCTGTAGCTTTTTTGGTTAGTATTATAAGCTTTTAAACTAAAGAAGCGTAGTTAGAAGCTTGCAAAGAAATTAAAAATTGCCTTATTTGTGACAGGAATTTTTTTTATTTGCAATGACAGGGAGTAAATACATATAAACAAATACAACAAAAATTACAAAAACATAAAAACAACACAGTTGAAGCAGTAGAGACCGAGGTCGTCTCCCCTCTCTGGCATGCCAATATCTTGCAATCTTGGAGTCAGTTCCATGGAGTGTCTTGCAACGTTGCAGAAGGTTTCTATTCATAGACTACACTCATGTCCATAAATTAAGGATAATGAAGTTCAGGCAAAGAAAGATACATAAGAAAAACAAATTTGACTTGTTTGTAAAGTCTATTTATTAAACAAAAGGTAAAGAGCAAAAAAGATGCTATATGTTTGACATAATTAATAAAAATTGCGATTTTTACTCCTTGGAGCAAATTTCAAAAAAGAACTTATTTACAAAAAACAGTATAACATGGTTAGTATGATGGTTAATATGGAGTATTTCTCCCGGACGATCCAATACAGGCCTTACAACGCCTAGGCCTGCTGAGTATCAAATTATCAATCTGAACTAGGGGAATATTACACCACTCATCAAGCAATGCCCTCCGAAATTCCAGTTGACAGGTGGGAGGGAGTTGACGGGCTGCAGTTCGTCGGCCAAGCATATCCCACACATGCTCTATTGGATTCAAGTCCGGTCAGTATGCTGGCCAATCCGTACGGGTGATATCCTACAATTGAAGGCATTCGCCAACAATGTTTGCACGGTGAGGACGGGCGTTGTCATCCAAAAACAGAAGTTCAGCACCCATGACGCCCCGAAACAAACGTACATGTTGTTCCAGAATGACATCCCGATAGATGTGGCCTGTCATCGTTACACTCTGAACATGCAGGTCAGTTCTGGAACCAAGAATAATTCCTCCCCAAACAAGCCATCCTGCACAACCGTAACGTTGTCGTTCAATGGTGTTCTCTTGGTGGTAAAGGGTACGTGGCGCTCTCCATATGAAAGTCTGGCGAGAATCAGAATGCAAACTAAACCTGGACTCGTCGAAAAACATCACACAAGACCACTGTTGCGGTGTCCACAATGCATTCTCTCTACTCCAGGTTAATCGCAGGCGACAGTGAGTTGCGGTAAGTGGAACAGAAGCCTACGAGCATATAGACCAATGTGCCCTACGCGCCTGTACACGGTCTGCCTTGAAACTGTCCTATCGGTAGCTGAAGAGAGCTGACGAGACAGGTCTGATGCTGTGCTCCGTCTGTTTCTTTTGGCAGTAACTGCTAAATACCAGTTCTCATTCGGCGTTGTTAACTCGGGGGTGACCTGTGCTGTAACATCTACTCACATTACCATCTTCTTGGAATCGTTGCCAAAGCTTGGAGATGACACTCTGGGCGATTCCAAGTTCCTCGGATACTTCAAACTGGGTACGTCCACATTCCAGTCGTCCGATAATTGTACCACGTAAAAAATCATCCAAATGCTTCCTTTGTGCCATAACTATGCGGTTATTGCACTGAAAGGCTTTTAAATCGCTTGTGAACAATTTTACTTCTTTGCCACCATTCCTTATATACCCTTCTCTTACAGTCTCGTCATTGTGACGTACTATCCGCGCCATCTGGTGGTTTCCTGTAATTTGCATATTCTTCTTCAAGATGTGTGTGATAATTCTACAGGTGAAATTTTTATTTTAGAGCTCAATTTCTGTGTGATTCCGAATTATCCTTTATTTATGGACATGAGTTTATTTCAAAAGACAATCGTAGGGATGGTCATATACAGTTACACTATATAAGTGTTCACTCAGATAGTCAGGTCCTGTTATAAGTTTTAAAAGAGCTACTGCATTTCGGCGAGACTTGTCTGTATTGTATCTCACTCTGTCTCATTCGAGTTCTAGGTCTTTATTCTCTCCCATAGCTTTGAAAAGATCATCATTTTCATAATGTTTTTATATATAGTTTTGAAGAATATTACGGTATTCCAGAATACTTTAGCTGAAATAATTTAGTACACATTCAAGTAAGAAAATCAGCCTGATCGTTATCGTAGATATCATTGCACAAGGCATAAATTATAAAATGGCACATGTCCTTTCAGATATCTGTCTCGGTGATTTCATTATTATCAGCTGTATCTTCCATTTCTTTTTGTTACAGAAATAAATCCGTAAATCAGAAAATCCTGTAGTTGGATATGAGGAAGTAGTAGGAACCATCGAAATTTTTGTGCAAAGCATATTATAGACTCATCAACAGAAATTTAGTTACTTTTTTATAAGGGTCACCAAGATTTCTTTTTCAAAGACCCATTCTTAGAAATACGAAATTTTAAAATTTAGATACATTTTTATAAGAGTCACTAAGATTCATTTTTTAAACGCTTATTCATTGAAATAATAATACTTCTTATTTGAAAAAAATAAAATTATCAATAACCAAAAAATGTTTATAATATAATAACTTTAAAGTTAATTCATAACAAATGAAAATATCATGATTTTTTATGCAACATTTTACAAGTTTATTTTTTCAAATGTGAGAAATTTCCGAATGTGTGTATGTCTAACTCTCGCACGCCAAAAGTCTTCTGACACTTTGCAGCAACACAATTTTCCTGATTTTTCTCACGAACTTCGGTACGTGACTTCAAATCCTGGAATCACTCCAACTATTTCTCGATGTTAACAAAGATGAGGGATGAGTTCCACCAATTCTGTTCCCAAAAATCTGAGAGCAGATATCTGTCCATTTTCTCACCAATATCTGTCACTTGAAGATATATTTCATGAGTTGTTTCAAAAAATCTTTACTTAGAAAAAAGTTTTAGTATTTTTTTTTATCGCCAACATTCTTCATGGGATGATGTTTTCTTTGAGGACGTGGAAAATTTAAAAGGAATGATTTATCTTATAAAAATAGTGGAAGTTCCCACGGTTAATTTATTTCTCGAACATATATATAGATCGATTTATATACTTTTTAAAAATATGTTTCAAAGATACTATATTTTGGCAGATTATATTTTAAATCTTTTTTGAACAATTAAAATAAAAATAAAATGTTTTAAAGACAAATTCTATCTTTGGTTTCTTTGTTTTTAATTCAGCATTAAGTTTTCCCTGAAAATTGTGTGTTGAACTTATTGTTTACTATGCATTATTATAAATTTATTAACTTACAAACTTAAATTAATAACTGAACTTATTGTTTAATACATATTTACATTTTTATTGTTAAAAAAACGTATTTTTCCCCGATAACATTAGATATGCTCTATTGCTGTTATTGTTATTTGTATTGCTGTAATATTATATTATTTTGGTTGTAAAGCTTTTTAGCTGAATCCTTTTTAACATACTTGTTAATTTCTAATAAGTATGTTACGTATTGTAGTAATCTTTTATCATCATAAAGTATTATTATTGTTTTATATGATACCAATTTTATGTGATAGTGCACAAATAACAGTAATAATACATAACAATGCAATACTATTTCTTATTAATGACATTATTGACATCAAAATAAGTCCACGGTCCAAATCATTGTCAAATTAATCCTTGAAAAATTATAATTATCATTATTATTTTGCAATGCAATTTATTTTTTAAACAGTTTTGTCAAACTAATAAATCTCATTTTGACGAAAATTTTCTAAAATAATAAATTATTTTTTTGCAGAACATAATTTGTAATAATTTTATTCAACAGTGAAACCTACATAATTCATAAAATATTTTGCTATGAAAATATAGATTTATATATATATAAAACAGAAAAATTTAATAAATTAAACAGAAAAGATTTTAAAATTTTAAATTATATTTTCAAAATTTTCATTTCTGATATGCTTATTGAATTTGCTTAAAAATATTTTACAAAACATTTCATATTCAAAACTGAGTAAAAAATGCACATGGAAACAAATGTCTTAGACATCAAATAAAAAGTAATAAAAATTACCCGTTTTTAAAAACAGCTTAAAAATTTTTATTACATCGTAGTATATAAATATTTCGTATATAATATCAAAACAACCATGACATAACACTACCATGAATATTTTGCAGTTAAATTTGTATTGAATTAATAATTAAGTTATCTTGTAGTCATCTGTTTAAAATTTTAATGTCATTACAAAAAAAGAAATTCAAATGTTTTCAATTTCATTTAATACAGTGTGACTCACATTTTCTATCCTTTGTCACCTTAAAAAGGAAAAATTCCTGGACATCTTCGCCAAGTTTAAGCAATAAACATTATAGTAATTTCAGTGTTGAATTCTATTTTATTTTAACAATAAAATTTATTTTATGTGTTGTTATTCAGTGTTGAATGTATTTTATTTTAACAATACATAAAAAAATATTTTTAAAACTCGAAAACATGGAATTCTGTATCTTATTATTTATAACTGAATTTAATCAATATGAAAACGTAACTATAACAACATTTTTAATTACTAATAAATTAAATACTTTAAAGTAATCTATTATCATTGCATAACTTTTGTTTTTAAGATTTGTTTTTTTTTTCATCTGATGTAAAATCTAAATTTTTTTCTTTGTTATTAAACATTTATTATGACTGATAATAATAAAAGAACTCCTAAATAATACTTAAAGATAATACTTAAAGGAACTAATTTATTATTATTAAACATAAAATCCTAAATTTTCTCTTAATTATAATTTAATATTGTTCTTATCATAATTAGTTACTAATCTAATTATTATTATTATTTTATTTTCATGTATTTTTCTTCAACAATTTTATGTCTATAGAAAACCTCTCACCATACTCGCTGCATTTATGAAATTCCATTTATGATCGCATCTCACTTTAAAATCTCTTCTCTTGTCTATTTAGAAATAATGTTACTTGCAATATTCTAATAAAAATTTCTTTATGATCTCCATTTGTTACAAAAAATGTCCAATAACTTTATATACTTATAACCAAATGACAAAGAAACAAAACTCCTCTAACTTTATAACTTATAACCAAATAGCAAATAAAAAAATTTGTAATTGCAGTTAAAAAGTTAAATTTATTAAAGGTAAATTTTTGTGGTTTGTATTTCTGCCTAAATAAATACCGTCACGAATGTAAATACAATAACAATTTCTGAAATATAAGCATATGTTGAAAACCAACTTTGTATTAATTATAATATTAATTGGAAATAAATTATAAATTAATGCAAAAGTAAGAAATATTTTATTTTTATTGTTTAATCCAGCAGACTTATAAAAATTGGAAGCAACAAATTTTATTATTACTCTTTATTAACTTCAAATAAAAAAATGAGCAAAGAAAAATCATTTATTTTATTTCAATGTTGAAGTCTTAAAAATGCAATAACACTCAAGAAGTCTTTGAAACAACGATATTCGATAAGATCTCAACCTCTAAGACGAAATTGCTGTTTATTTCTCAACAAAGCAGTTTTCGTAAAAAAGGAGTTTAGTTCTTTATTAGTGCCTTGAAGAAAACATAAACAGTCATGTATCTCCCATTGTCAAACCTTATAAAGGTTTTCTCTGAAAATCTGCGCCAAGGGAACACAGGTCGTGGCTCTCCGTTAACTTTTTTTATGTCCGCGACTTGGCATTTTACTAAAAAATAAAATTGATATTTATTTTAATATTTTCATATTAGCGTAAAGGTTTACATTAGGAAACATGATAAAGGTTTTATTTAATAAAAATATTCATTTAAGTACTTCAAAATTAATTAATACAATATTTCTGTATTAATGCAGACTAGATATATTCAGCCTCTACCGGTGAGAAATAAAAGAAGAATTGTTTGCATTTACAGTGAATACATCTCTTGAAAAAATTCAATCATGATACATTTGGATTTCATCATACATACTGATATAAGATGAGATCTACATTTTTTAAAATTTTCATCACATTGTTTGTCGCTGCATTTTGAATTTCCTTCTTAAACAAATTCTTTTCTATATACATTTTTGTAAATAACGCGAGAATTATAATAATATTTTCCTTAATTTGTTAATTTGTCGAAAGTCTTCTTCGTAACTCAAACACTAATGTATTTTTTGACGTTATATTTCACACAGATGTCAAGGACAGTGCCAGCAACTTAAAAAAGAAAAAAAAATTGAAATTGTATAAACCCCTAGAATTTTAAATTGAAAATTGGTTTTAATTTTTGGAAACAGTAGTACACTCTGCAACTTTTCAATTTCTGCGCAGAAATTGTTGCTTATTTCTCAACATCTGAGATTCATTTTAAAGAGATTAAATTTAGAATTTTAATAGAGGAATTTCAAGTACAATTGCACTTTATATTTAAAAATTTATCGACCAAACAGATTAAAAATAAGGAAAACTTCTTTCATTAAGTCTCAGTAAACGAAACACGAATTAGAAAAAAAAATAATGGAACAGTGCAAAATTCTTATCTGCGCTAATTTTATTTACGTGTCTTAAAAGTGCAATAACACTCAACAACTCACGGGAATATCCACATTCTGTAAGTTTTCAATTAATAAGTTGCACTTTAAAAAAAGAAGTAGCAGTTGAAAAATAAGTAGTAGAAACTGCTACATATGTCTCAACATCTGGATTTCTTAAAATTAATTTAGAGTTTTAATTGAGGAATTTCAATTAAAATTGTAGTATACATTTAAAAATTTATCTATCAAATAGATTAAAAATAAGAAACATTTCTTTCATTAAGTCTCAGTAAATGAAACATGAATTTAAAAAAAATAAAACAAGGAATAGTACAAAAATGTTATCAAACTTATATCGCAACTTATTTTACTTTCCTATTTTATTTCCAAGCCAAAAAATTGCAATAACATCATCAACTCACAAACTACATTTTGTACTAGCAACTTATTTCACTACAACTGAATTTCTTAAAATAAACTTAAAATTTTTATTGATGAATTTCAAGTAAAAATTTACTTTATATTTAAAAATTCAGCTAACGAAAAGATTTACAAAATAAGGAACATTTCTTTCATTAAGTCTCATTAAACAAAACATAAATTAACAAAATGAATCATAACATAATAAAAAGAATTATTTACGCTTATTTTATATCAATATCAAGTCTTCCATGTCTTGAAAATGCAATAACTTTCGGCAATTCACCAAAATATCTATATTCTACAAGCTTTTAATTTCTGCGCAGAAATTGCTACTGATTTCTGAATAGCTGAGCTTTCAAAATAAATTTAGAGTTTTAATTGATTAAATTCAAATAAACTTCTACTTTACATTTAAAAATTTATCGAAACAATGGATTAAAAATAAGGAATATTTCTTTCATTAAGTCTTAGTAAACAAAACACGAATAAAAAAATAAATCTTAACATAATAAAAAAACTATCTACGCTTATTTTATATCCTTACTTTATTTCCAACTCTTAAAAGTGCAATAACACTCAGCAACTCACTAAAATAACTACATTCTGCAAGTTTTCAATTTCTGCGCCGAAATTGCTACTTATTTGCCAACAAAGCAGTACCCGTAAGAAGTATTTTAGATCTTTATTGGTTCCCTGAATAAAACATAAACCATCGTGTCTCTTCCCTTGTCAAAAGTTGTCAGGACTTTTCCTGAAGAGCCACAAACTTTCTTTCGACTCTTAGACCCCACCAACCATTTCCCCCATATTGATCTTACGTCTGTTCAGAAAATATGATGAAACATCTTTGTGCCGCAGTCCTGGACAATATATAGATTATTTATGTCCAACGTTTTAGATAGTTCACGAAGATAACTGCGTTCTACGTTCATATATTTCATTTTGGGTATTTTTTTATGACCATGTAACTATTCATGATGTACGACACAGAAAGTATTGTTAAAAGAAATGTCCATTGGGACGAGCAGTCTTTATTATCGCTTAAGTTTATGGGCATAAAAGTTTGCAAGAAAAAAAGACGAAGGAGCAAGAATAAACTTATTTTGGAAGACATTTTTAAAGGTTTTAAAATAGATAAGTTTTCCATAAGCTCCACTGAAATGTAGTATTAAAATGGGTTTGAAAATATTTGGATATAACTTGTTTTAGAAAAGCGATGAATAATGGGTTTTTGTTCTTACAGTATATTATGAATAATGTATGTGCAGGTTGAATATTGAACAGTCAAACTTTTTTAGTTTAGTTTCTTGTAATAATAAAATATATTTGTTTGCTATTTTTATTCAAAAAATATTTAAAATAAAAAGATTTTTATAACATTATTTAGAAGCTAATGAAATTTGCATTACATTCCGAAAATAAACTCAAGTAACAATAAAAAAAATTTAATAAATTTTATCCAAAACACATTATTTTTTTCTGGTTTGTACATCAGAAAATTCACATTCAGCATATTATACTAATTTAGCGTTTTTCCCACGGGAAGAATTGTGGCATTTCATTGTGGCACAAGAGGGAGGAATGTATATCCTTTGACAAGTACATAATAACAACCTACCACACAATTTTAACAACAAATAAGCAGTGTCGTGGGCAACTGCCCACTGCCTATATTAGATGCAATTAGTGTTTTCTATTAATAAGAGCAACCTATCCCTCAAAACTGAAAGCAGATATTCAGTGTCATGGTTAATGAGACCTCATGAATTTAGTTATTGTCAGTGCGACCTTCATAGGTCGAAACAATTACAGATGAATTGCCCCATGAGCTGTTCCATCGAGATTCCATATCATGTTCCATCATGATAGACCATGAGCTCAGAAAAATGTCTACTCCAATAAGAAGTGAGGGAAATTGCTCCTCCCCTTCTTGACGGATTTTCTTGAAAAGAGATTTTTGGAGAAGGAAGGAAAGATAGTTCTGCGACGAATCCATAAGCTAATCCAAAATCCATATCCTTGTTCTCTGAAGTGACTGAACAGCCCGGAATTTCAACCTGTTTTCAAAGTGAGCCCCTTGCGGTTTCGTGTATAACGCCGTGTGATAATTAAGGTCTGCCGCATACCACCACAATCGGCGTAGTTTCGAGAACTCTGAAAATCTCTAGCCTTGGAGTGAACTACCCTTGTGAATCCAATTAACATTTTTTTTTTTTTTTTTTTTTTGTAAATAATAAATTCTATTAACCCAAAATTCTGTATATACGTATATATAATCGCTGTAAATAAAAATTAAAGTATTTCCATGAAGCTGAAAGTGGCTTACTTCTTAAAGTTGTTATTGGTCTAGTAAAGGCCGAGAGGTTACACTAATTATTGATAAAATATAATAAATCCCTATTATGGCGTTTAAGGCTAACATTTTTCATATGAGTATCCTGTGGAAGAAGATTTGCAGCAAGAATGCTCATGTGAGATTTACAAGTATACCATCATAATTGCCATGGAGTCTTTGTTATTGAAAACAATTACTTCAATTCACTCAGTGATTTTATGCGTAATTTTCCATTCTATTTGTGTCAGTTACCGCTACTTTAGGCGTTCGGTTTTGCAAAAAATATGAAACAGAAACACGAGCAGGCACTTCATTTAATATATTTACTTATTGGTTAATTAAATATATATTTTTATGTTATGCCATATATATATATATATATTATGTTTATTATATATTTGATATCTCAAAGCACAAAGACCATCTCATATTAGGAAACAAACTGCAGTTTGCTACATAGCTTACAAACGCCATAGCCTGTAGATAATTAACAAACTATGGCGTTTAAGGATAAACATTTTTCATTTACGTATCCTACGGAATGAAAACGTGCTGTTAGAATGCCCATGTGAGACATACAAGCTTCTCATCACTACTGTCAAGGAGACTTAGTTATTTAAATTTGTTACTTCAATTCACTCAGTTTCGGTTCTAATTGTGTTTTAAGAATTCAAAAGTTTGCAAAAAAAAGTGAAACAGAAACATAAGCAAGCACTTGATTTAATCTCTTTACTTATTGGTTATTTAAATATATATATATATATATATATATATATATGTATATGCTATATGTTTAAAAACCTGTTAAAATTGTTGGCACCCCAAGATACGAGAAAGCACCTCATTTAATCTCTTTACTTACTAAATAATTAAATATACATTTCATGCAATGTTATTTTATATATATTTTATGCTATGCTATTTTATGTATACTTTGTGTTATGCTATGTTTATATTATAATATAATATTATCTCAAAGCACAGAGCTGTAAACGTATAACACACATATAAAGCTGCAAACAATTAACAAATATTAACAGTTAGAACCATTTCAAAAGTTTTACCTTTGTTATTTTTATCACAAAACATTCTCCGAGTATGATGGATAAAAACTTTTCTTCGCTCATGATTTCAACACACTTTTCACTGTTATTGCTACGCAATTTCAGGCCTTGTGTACCAAATTTCATCTTAGCGTTGAAAAACGAGAGTATATTTACTGACTTTTATGTACACGACTTTTTCTTTTATATACTTGGAGAAATTCTGAGAAGCAAAAATGTAGTTTGCTCATGCATTTTGAGCCGGAGCCGTAAAAATTTACTGCCGAGCTTAAAGCTCGAGCCATATTGTATGGGCTGTGTTGTTTTGCACCAGAAAGCATTTTTCGCATCCGTCAAATTTATGTTTTCATCTGTGGATCATGTTGACATACTTTTTTTCTTTCCTCAGAAATGATATTTTGTGAAATTTTCAAAAATATATTTTACTCATGAAATACTAGAAGGAAAAATTTGATCGTGTATTGTTTTCGTTTTCGCTTTGTTATAGGCAGCTAGATATTTTAAAAAAGAAAGGGGTTTATAGATACCTGGATAAGGAATATTTTTGAATGCAAGTAGCTTAATAGATTAGCTATTGAAATTATTTTCAACATATATTTTTGAAATTAAAAAATATTGATTCTAAATTTATTTTGTCTTTAAAAACATAATTATCTTTTAATTGTAAACAAAAAGTAATAAATCCTAATCAAAATTAAACATTATGCAAGAGAAATAAAATAGTTTTAAATATCTCAAAGTACTTTCTTGTGGTTGTAAAATTAATTAATCAAAGTCATTAAATAATTTAATTAAATAATTTTAGTGAGAAAAATTAAAATTCTAAAGACCAAAAAAATAATTCCATTTAATTAAAATTAAATTAAATCAGGATGCAATTAAACTTTAAGCAAAATATTTATTACGACACTTATAAAGTTATATATATTTAAAATAATCTAAAAACCCACATTTATATTTTTGCTCCTAAGATCATTAATATTTCAATTTTTATTGCTTTTATTTTACCCATTAATTAATGGATATTTTTTATATATTTATTAAACTTCAGTGTAAAAATTAACATAATATATTTGTCTTTTACTGCATCCTTTAAATTTAATTATTTCTATCTTAAATTACTTTTATTTCATGTTTATAATTTATTCTTTTAAATAATATTGTAATCATAAATTTAGTAAAATCTTTTAAGAAACTTTTTTTTTTTTGATTCATTGATAAACTGATGCGAAAATGTGTTTTACTTTTTATTCATATTTTTTCCGAAAGTGTTCATAAGTATATATTGTATAAATTACATAAAATAAATTTTATAAATTTAATTTTATTATTAGATTTCTACTCATTTACAGATATAAAAAACATTTCTTTAGATCAGGTATAAAACGTTTCCTGTTGATTTTATTCATTTTTTCTTCTGTGTTGTCTTCTAAATTAATGTAGGAAAAAAAAATTACTTATTTCCCTTCACACTTCATAGAGTTTATTTTAGTTACTGAATTTTAAAATAATAATACATAAAAACATTTAATATTGTCTTCTAATAGATACAGCTGTTCGGAATGGCCATCTCCCGTGTCTCCAAGTTCCACATCAAAATCAATGACTGTAAATTGATTTGGCCTTGCAACGTTAACAAAAAACGTTGTATCACAGCAAATTGTTTAGATATAGCTACAAGCAGGTCAACTATATTTAGAGAGGTCTGTGATTTCTTTCCATTTAAAGCCTCGAAGATAAAAAGCTGCTTTAAAGTGACATAACAGCAATGAAGCATCATAGGGTCCTATTTGAAGCAGACCAAATATCAACGCTTACTGATCTAATGCCTGGAGTTCGGTAGCATGGTATAAATATCCATAAATTTAACACAGAGTGGTAATTAAGATGGTTTGAGCCAGGAATGCTATCATTGGCCCATTGATCCAAGGACCTATCCTCACGGTACTCTGACTGGGTTCACAGAGACACAAATGTCTGCGTCGTCAATTAATACTTAAAATTGGAAACACTGCTTCCTAAGGAACATCACGATTACCTGACTTTAATCCCATTGAACACGGAAAGAATATGTTAGAAAGAAGTTTTCATCAAATTCTGCGAACTTCTACACAACTTTCCAAGCAGAGAACTTGTCTTCGCGAGCGAGTGTAAATATGATGCAATCATTGAAGATCATATGCTTGGCTCAATTCAAAACTATTAGGAATGTGAAACCAACAGAGATAAACACAATACAAATTGCCAAAACTCAACAATTGAAATTTTTGCCATCAAAAATTATATTTCTGTGTATCTTAAATTCTTTGATTATTTACAGAGCAATTTATTTGTATATTTCTAGACCAGTGCTGTTTATTTTATCCCATTTCTGTTAAAATTTCAGTAGTTACTATAAATACTTCTTTTTTATGCCATTTTTTACTTCTGCGTTTTACTTTTGGACATCAATATAAATGCATATGAACATAAATAAATGTTTAAATGTTTAGTAATTAAAGCATTTTTAATAACTTTCACTACTCTAAAAAACATATGCAACTTATATAAATCAATTAAATGCACTGGAAAGTTAGGATAAAAAAATAATGATTTGTGAGCAATACATTTTTAAGAAGTATCATTAATTTAAATACATTATCCTTAATACTTGGTTAGATACTATTTTCTACTAAAATGATTCACCAATATGGCACACTATAATATATTTAAATAATATATATATATATATATATATATATATTCAATATTTCCTTTTTGTCTACGAAAATGTCAGGAATAAATGTGCAAGCATGAAATACGGCACATTAGAGATTGACAGTAACAGATTGTTTTCTATGAATTCACATTCACACCATCAATCATATAAAGTGAAATTTTTATAGGGTTCAAAAAACATAAAATACATCTTACAGCTCTCTTTAAAAAATGTATCCAGTGTTTCCAGCTTTCATCCAATAGTTAAATCGATACATACATACAATATATAAATATATATTTATGTATATAGTTCAGAACCGTTTCCATACTATATTGTTTCGAACTAAACATTGTTTAAATACTAGCAATTTATTTTTTAAATAATAATTTTCAACATAAATAAATTACATTATAAAATGAAATTTATGGAGGTGTTATCTAATTTAAGGTGTGCCTTTCATGATCATTTATTTGAAAATTAATGTCAGACTATTGCAAATAAAAATGCATTCAATTAAAAAGAATAGTATTTTATTCATAGTATAAATAAATATATGACTGCTTATTATCAAATGAAATTATTTTTTTGAAATATTGTAACAAATAAATTTATTTACTGTTTACGTAGATTTATTTTTTGTTAAATAAATTTCGTCGAAATAAAAATGTAAACTGTTTATTTTTTCACCTACGTTGAATTTTTTAGATATTTGAATAAATAAAGTACTAAATTACTTACGTATTGATTTTATGTACAGTTTTATAATTTTTGTATTCCTTAAAGATTTCATTCTTCCTGAAATATTTTTATATGGAAATTCAAAAAGTTTTTTTTTTTTTTTTTTTTGTAAATTATTAAAAAAGAAATATTTAATTGATGCTTTAAAGTTTGGTAAACAATCAAGCTGAATAAAGTGTCATAGCTATTTCATACTAAATGACATGGGAATAAACGATAAACGATTATTATTCCACTCATTAATAGAGAAGTTGTTCATTAAATTTTATTGCTATATGAATTAACTTATGTTTGTACTTCAAAAACAAAAGTACTGTATATTTATGCAAAAATTACTAAAATGTGTAATAGTTGGTAAGCAGCATTGCTCAGTGATAGCATAAACATTAGTATATTTATGATCAATGTGGATAATGATGCTTAAATATTAATAATGTTTAAATAGTAAATAATATTTTTTCGACCTTAGATTCAAAATGATATTAGTTATACTAATAAATTATATTAATTTATTGAATTAAATTGCATTTTCATATAAGGTAAAATATTATTTATTTGAATAATTTTTCATTCAAAATTACAATGCAATTATTCTGAATACAATTTTTTTTTATTTTAAAATAATGTTAGTATGAACTATGCATGAATATCTTTACTCTTATGCATTTATTTTCAATCAATCTACTTTGGTGTACGCTGTAAATTGATCTGCAAAAACATGATTTCTCACTCACAACTAATTAAACATGGTCTTAAGGTTCTAGTAATTTTTCATTTTGTGAAATACTTCACTTTATATTTTTTTTACATTGTGGGAGAAAAACCTTCATAAGAAAAAAATAATTTTAATCTAAAAACTTCATGCATCATATTAAGAAAAAAATATTTCCTCTCATAGTATACATAATTAGTTGACATTGTTGTAAACTAAACCTCTCCTCAGGTTCCCATGTTTTTATTTGAGAATTAGCTGACTTTGGGCAAATTGCTGTATAAAACTTCCAAGCTAGATTCATTATCTCAGAAAACTACTTCTATTTTTCTTACTGTAGAGCCCAAAATTACAAGCTTACTGAAGTTTTTAAGCATAAATACCCTTGCTTATTATGGTGACTAATGTTTACGATGTATCATAACGAGGTATGACTTTTCTGCCTAAATATTCATGAGGCAAATTAATTTTCTGTCTTGCTCGGCATGCCTAATCTAATAACTTGAACTGCATTTTCTTGAAGCTAGTCATTTGCATCAGCATCACAGTGATAAACCTATTAAGAAATGCTAAAAAAATAGTTTAGATTAAAATGAAAATAACAAAAAGGTTAACACTTAATTTTTTATTCAAATCAGTGTTAAGTGAAAATGACGTAGATTACCATTTAGTAAGAATTAAAAGTTTTAAAAAATATTTTTACTGAAATAAACAAAATTTCAACATAAATTCTTTTTCAAAATAGTTGATTAGGAATAATGAAATTTAAGTTAAAACATTGATAGGAAAAGGTTCTGCTAAAGAAGGGCTAACGTAACAGTTGTTTAAAAGACAATTTTTACACAGATTATTTTCAATTGCGCTTCTTCGTCAATGTTAGATCAAATGTGTTCTGATTTTGCTATTTTATGTTAACGAAGCAATTTTAGACATATTCTATATGCATAGAAAATGAAAACTCCTTTTTATGAAATGATGTTATTTTTAACGAACACTTAAACTTTACAATAGCTTTTTTTTAAAATATATATTCTAACTTGTTCTCGTCTTTTTTATTTATTTTTATTTTTTTTTCACTGCAGTAATGAAAAAAAAAATGTGGTTATAAAATTGTTATTTTAAATAGTGGTTTTCAACTGTACTTTATAAAATACCCAATTTTCTATAGACAGTCTTCCAAATTTCAAATGAAAAACATATTCATTAATTAATTAATTTTTACAATATCCATATCATAAAACCTTACAAATATTATCATCATACAATATCATTTGCATAGTATCATAATTTTATAGCATTACAATATTTTTTATAATGTTATAATATTAAAATATTATATATATTATAATATTACAATTATCAATATAATCATCATACAATATCATATTTATAATATCATAATTTTATAATATTACAATGTCGAAAAAAATAAAGGCTTTTTTTTAATGAGGACATCTTATGTTTCTTTCAACGGATTATATTATGAATCAATTTGTGAATTCCTAGATGTACTTAAATTGAATGGATAAATTTGATAAGTTATCAACAGTCATTGATTAGTTAAAACAATCACTGAAGAATAGTCGGCCACATTAAAACCTCTTTTGTATTCTTTGTACTATTCTTATAACTTAGTAAACCCTTTCAGTTACATTATTTGGTATAATTAGTTTCCCTTCAATACTTTGTAGCTTATTAGTTTAGTAATCTAATACACACTAATATGATATTTCCATAAAAGCCAGTCATTTTTGTCAGATAAGACTGGATCTAAATTTTTCCATATATTTTGATAAATAAGACCAGGTTTATATTTAAAACACTTTTAACCTAGCCAGAATTTATCTACATTAGCTTATGTTTAATTACCCCTACTTTTGCTTAATAGATCAATAACATGCTGTAGTGAAACAATAACTTGTTTAAATGTAAAATAAGACATAGTACAGACTTCGGTTGTAATTAGTTTATGTTAACTAAACATAATACAATATGATACAAACCAGGTGCATTAACTTAATTTTAAGATATAACTATTTCGTTTTGTATTAATCGTTAGAAAACACCAACATATATATAATAAAATGTTACTACATATATGAAATATTCATTCTTTTTCATAGAAAAATGTAACAACAATGTAAAGAACCATTTGTAAATTTTGAGAGTTTTAACAAAAGAAACTTCGTTAACAACTATTTATCTTCTAGTGTTTCATGGTTAAAAAAATGATGCTAAATATATTTTATGTAAATTATAGTTTTGAAGAACAGTAAATTAAATTTATTATTAAACAAGTAATATAAAAAAAAAAAATAAAGTCAATTCTTACTTTTTTTCACTGTATTGCAGAAAGTCCTTTATAAATAAAGTTGAAATTAACCTCTTACATCTGGCGCCATCTAGTGGTAGAAACATGCAACTTAAATCTAAAAAAAAAAACTAACATTAATTAATTTAATTTAGTTAATAAATTAATATTTGAAAAGACTGTATTAACATCAAGTATCATCCACTATAAGTTTCACAAAATGTATTTGAACTTGAGTGGATGAATAAAATTTTATTACCAATTGAAAATTTGAACAAGATATATATAAGGAGAGTGGGAACTAATAGCAGGAATTTAAAAAGAATACTGAAGAGTAAAATTGTAAAAAAATAAAATTACAAGCAAATCGGAATTTCAGAAATTTATTTATTGTTACCTTGATTGTAATAGGAATATTCTTACAGCATCTTTTGTTACAAAATTATTACCATCGCTGTGCATTAAGAACAAGAAATATAAATGTATAGTTCTCCAATAAAATATTTCCTTTTTTTTGTTAGCAAACTGTCATCCACAATCACTTACATCTTAACACAAAAACCTTAAGCAAACGTTATCTGTTGAACATCAGGACATGAAAGACAAACAAAACCAAAAAAAGATACATTTCTTTGCAATATCTCTTCGGAGGCTTTCAGCCCGATTGTGCAAGAGTACACAGGTATTACATTCTGCTTTTATCTCTTTTCTGCACAATAAAAGATGTCAATACAGAAAAAATCTATTATCCACCTTGCTGTTTTAGTAGGCAGATATCTATGGGTGGTTAGGTTCATAACGAAATGTATTCCAAACATACAAGAAAGTATAAATATTTTGCTTTTTTTTAGATAAAATCTCAAACTGTGAAAAACATACTATATATGAACTGTTTGTTTGAATTTTCTTTAATACTCCCTTAACACTTATATTATTATTATTATAATTATTATATACTTCATATAAATATTCTAGAATATTGACAAAATAATGAACAGTATAATGACATGACTAATTGGCATAATGCAGTAACAGTATAATACAATTTATGATAAAAGTGTTTCATGCTTAAAATTTATTTAAGTTATTAATAGTATGAACATTTTTATGCTTACAATTACCAGAAAATTTGTATGTCAAGATTAAATAAATGTCATACAGTAGATTATTTTTAAAAAATAAATAAATTTAAAAACAATCACTGAAAAACAGCCAGTGTCAATCTAGACCGATTTTTTGATTATCGAATATATAAAATATTGTAATAACGACATAAGCTTGCTTGATATAATTGGCTCTGAAAAATTAATATAAAGGCACACACAGAACAAGCAAAGTCTTATATAATCTATTATAAAATTTTATTTTAAAAAATTGTGTAAGAATATTTTCGATTTTTTTTTAAATATGAGAATATCAAGGTAATAATGATGGAGCCATTTTAAAGAAAATTTTTTATTTAATAGTTAATTATTCATTTGAAGCTGATTAAATGTAGACTGTCAGACTGTTTAGACCATTAGATTGATAGAGCAATCTTGGTTGGAAACACGCTTAATTTGTTTAAAGTTTAATAATTGGTTGATTTCTTGTTATTCTTCAAGTTCAATAAAGATATTACAAATTTAAGGGAATAGAACGCCTTTAGAGGGGAAAACGTATCATTATCATTTACATTATAATGTTTAATTAAATGACATACTTTTAATATCTGTTTTAAAACAATTTATGGCATAAACTTTATAGTAATAATCATATCATGATGATTTAGTTATGTTCTTTTAATAATATATGTTTCATTTTGTTAAGCTTATTCTATGAGTTTTTAAGTGAATTCTAGAATTTAGTAAATGACAATCATAAAAAGCTAAATTCAGTTTCAAAATAATTTTTAAATTTGCTCTCACATATACATTTTTAATCTTTCTATAAAACTTTGCTTTTAACAATTGTGTAAGAATAGCTATAGGAGCTATTTTAAAGAAATTATGATTTAATAGATTAGCATTTGAAGTAGAGCAAATGTTAGTTAAAATTTTAGACTATTAGATTTTTAGAACAATCTTGGTTTAGAAATATGCTTAATTATTTTAAGGTTTAATAAATGGTTGGAAGAAGTTTCTTATGGTTCCTCAAGCTCAATTGAAATATTACAAATTTAAGGGTATATAATGCCTTTAGAGTGGAAAATTAATCATATGCATTATAATGTTTATTTAAACTGACATTCTTTCATTATCTTGAAGAAGATTTTAAACAATTTATATTGTCATAAATTTTAAAGTAACAGTTTGCTGTCATGTCATAGTGATTTAATTATGTACTTAATTTATTTTAATTAATGATTTAATTATGTATTTATGTTAATAATATATTTTACAGTTATATGTTTTAATTGAATTTAAATTTATCTAATTAATTTTACGAGGCATTTATAGAATTCAGTAAATGATAATCATAAAAAATAAAATCAGTTTCAAAATAATTTTTAAATTTGCACTCACATATACATTTATGTTCTAAAGAATAAGAATGTTTCTATTAGTTTTCTGATGGTCTAATTTACATTATTATTAAAATATGTGTCTATTTATATTAAATTGGGAAATTTCAAGTATTAAAAAATATGACACATAATATTTATTGGTACAAAATTTAACACAAAGAATACATTATATGAGCAGCCACATTAACACATCTGTTGTAAAAATTTTAAATTAAAATTAAATTGTTTAATTTACTGTACAGTATGTAATTTTCATAATGTAGAGATTTTTAATAATAAATACATACTGTCCCGATTCCAAATTAGTGTAATTTTTAAATAATTATTAAAAAAGACAATAATTTTGTTAATGGTGAAAAACAAGAAAATGTCATTATATGCACATAATATACTTCATATCCCAGAATGTTTTTAAATACACGTTCACGATAGGATTACCGTATGATGGCATGTCAAAAATGTCATTGCACAGCATGTCATCTTATCCCTTAATATCCTTTTCTACATATCACAGTCCTTCTGACAGGTAGGTAGCTGGCTGGATTTCGAACATGTCATCTCAAACCAAATCCTATCTGAATTTGACATTCTATTTACTCCATTGCTACCTTTATTACTGTTAACATATTCCCCAAACACTTGCATATGTACTCAACATATTTTTGGGAAAATAAGAAGCAATAGATTCAAGTTGAACGATTTTTGATTAAATTGCACTGAAATTAATATTCCTTGCTTTTGATTAAATCTAAGAGTTGCATAGTACAAATCTAAATTATCCAACTGAGAATACTAATTGCAATTATTTTAGGTTTTATTTTATCCAACGAATGTGAAATGTCAAAATCCATATTATACTTCATTAAAAATTGTATGAAACTAGTTTCTCATCTTTTATTTGGAATAAAACATTTTACTTTAATTTTTAAACCATCAATTTATTTTTTATTACATATGCATTACATGCATTTTTTTCTATGTTATAAAATCTTTCGTATTACTGTTATTTTATTTTATTTATTTATTTGAAAAAATGTGAGCATAAAAAAATTGGTTTAACGGGTAATTTAACGATGTGATAAGTACCATCAAAAATATAACTTAAAGAAATCACAATAATTCAAAATTCTCGTCCAAATTTCAATAAGAATTTATCGTAAAAATATATAATCTTTAGGTAAAAATTATAAATAAATTAATATTAAGAAATATTAGACATTAATGAACTTCACACTTTAATAAATGCACATCTGAAGAAAACAAGTAATAATTGATTTTAATAATTAAAATTATTTATTACTTGTTTCAAGTAATTACTATTATTTAAAGTAATATAATTATCATAACAATTATAATAGTAATATAATTATTACATAATAATACTTGTAATAATTATAATTATAATAATTATTATTATTTTACAAATTATATGGCTTAACGAATGTTTAATTCAACAATGTGATAATTACTATCTTAAATATACCTAAAGACGATAATTCGAAGAATTCACGATAATTAAAAACTCTCGTCTAAAATTCAATGAAATTACCTAAATATTACTATAATATTATTATAGTAATTTTATATAAATATAATTAGTATCATAATTATCCTTTAAGTAATATATTATTATTTGACGACTTAATGAAACGAAATTTTAATGTAACTTTAATTCTAATAATTTTTACCTTTTCTTTTTAATTAACATTTTATTCCGATATTAAATTAACCATCAAAATATTACAATATTTTAAGTTTTATTATCATTAATCATCAAAGAAAATTAATAATTTGTATAAAGGAAATGGAATATTGAGAAAAAGAAATTCAACTTTCAAGTTATATTTCGATATCATTTACTAAATAATGACCATTTAATAATTCTTAATAGTTTAGAAACTTTTGTTTGTTATAACATGCAATTTTAAGAACTAAGGTATTCTTTCATACCTTCAACAAGGGAAAAATGAAAACTGCACTGCACAGAAGTTGATCGAAGTCGAATTCCAATCCATTGAATCCGTGCGTTTTTGGAACTCTACCAACAGGTCGAAAGTAGGGTCTGTCGAACTTCCACAATGAATAATGGACATCAACTTCAGTCCTGAAGAAGTTGGGAAGCACGTCATTTCACTTCTCCACATGTGGTGGTGACAGGCGCCAAAAATCGATGGTCAAGCGACGACCTAAAATTGAAGTGCCCCGCCGAATAAGTTTGCTTTCATACTTTTCCAAATTCAATGTGGACTTCAAAGAGAATTCCATTTTGCGCAGAAATACTTTGTTTTGATGTTGGCTGATCAAACAAAGCATATGTGGTTCGAGTTACATTATCTTTGATATTTAGTTAAATATACACATAATACAAATGGTGATTATGTATATGTATATTACGGAATAAATTCTAGAATTCAACCCTATGGAATATAATACTGGTATTGTGTCGTTCATTTTCTATCCACACAACAAATTTTGCTGAAATTAAAATTCAAGACATATATTCATTATGGCTGATTTTAAAAATAATCATGTGTTAACTTATTAGTGTATTAATAGAAATATTAAAATGTTTTGATTTTTTTCCTGTAAAACGCTAGCAAATGCAAATAACAATTTTTTTTTGCTTTTTTTTATACAAGTGACAACTTTTAAAAAAATTCTAGAATTCGACCCCGAGGAATAGAAATCTGGTATTGTGCCGCACGGTTTCTATCAATACAATAATTAAAAAAAGGCCAATAATTTTTCGCACTATTTATTTACCATAAATAAAAATTTAAAAAAAATAAACTAAAAATATGTATAAGCTGAAATTATAATTAACTTTAACAAAATAATATTTTTTTGAAAATAAATAAAAAAGTATTCAAAGTTTCTCTAGATGTTGATTAAAATTGTAGTTTAAAAGGCCTATAGAATGCATGAAACTTTCTGAAATTGACATTATGACAAATTCATGATGAGTGATTTTAAAAGTAATCATGTATTGAATTATTAATGCATTAATTGAAACATTAAACTATCTTTATTTGTCAAATGCAAATTGCATATTATTTTTTCAATTTTGATGCATGTCATGAAGAATTTTCATTTCCTGTCCATGATTAATAAATATTGAATAATTTTTTTCCTCTAGTAAAAAATTACTTCTAAAAATTAAACCACACATTTTATCAATTCCAATTAAAATAGATTTCGAATAAAATATTATTTATTGAAAAATACATACAACACTAAAAATCAATTTTTAAATAAGTGATTTGAAGATTTTTTTCTGCACGTGTGTTTGTTTGTACAGCGAATTGTTCCGTTAAAGGAAATGTATAGATTTATTATTTTCATAATATTTTATCTAAACAATTTTATGGTTCTTATTTTACTCAGCAATAATTTCTTAGAAATTAAATTATAGAAGAAATTTTATAAACATTTTATAAGAAGTTTGATTTATTTAATATGTCATATAAAACTAAATTAATGCTAAGATGTTAAATGTTCTTTGTACTATATTATATTACGTTTAAACAGCAAAAATATATTCAGACTATTCATTAAAAGTTAAATTATTAAAACATAGGGTTTACATTTAAAATTTGTTTCAAAAATCAAAAATGGAGTCTACTACAACCAATTTTAACACACATTTTTCAAATTATACTACTTATGAGTTAATATATATATTAATATATATATATAGTTAGTATATATATATATATATATATATATATATATACATATATATACATATATTAATAAACTTTAACATAATAACTAAATGATTGTACAATAATAATAAGTATAACCTAATTTTATTTACGTATTTACTTATTTCACTTATTTAAAAATGTAAAAACAATTACATGTTTTTCAGCTTTTTTTGGAAATTCTTTCTAAACAAATTATTAAAACAATAAAATATATATTTTAATAAGCTTTGATATAATAATAAAAATAATTATAATCTAATTCAATGCACTTATTTACTAATTAAAAAATTTAAAAACAAGTATATATTTTTCAACTTTCAAAACAAATTTTTCTCAATAAATTACAAAGAACAAATGATGAAGTTAATAGAAATCTCACACCTATAATATACCTGTATGAAACTTTTTGTTATTTTTTAATAAAAACATCAACACAAAAATTATATAATCGAAATTACCTTTATTATATACGTTAAAAAATTACCTTTATTAAATACGATTTAAATTGATTCAAAATAATTTTTTATTTATGTTTCAAACAAGTGACTAATGCTGATTCAGAAGTATTTTAATCTTTTTCGATTCGAATAATTTGAAAATTAGCAGAATACAGTAATTATATTCTGCAAACGAATTTTAATTGTATTACTTTAATATATTTAACATATTTTTTATAAATATATTTTTAACAAAATACGTATATTTTTATTTGAATTGACCATAGATTGTTTTATTGAGTTATTTTTCTCCTGTAAGAAATGCAGAATTTAAAAAAAAAAACAGAAAGAAATTGAAAATAAAATAATAATATTAATAAAATAATAGTAAGTCTATGCATATATAATATAATTATAGTCCACATTTGACCCCCTTCCCTCATTCCATGGGTTCACACGAGCCTTTGGACTTGGTCTATATGTTGCTGCTTACAAATTGTGTTAAAAAAAAGGTTTATTTAATTTTGTCTATATTGATTTGAACACTTACTCTCTAATTCATTGTGAATATATGCATTTATATTTGGGTTTAAATGGTCATATAGCGATATAAAATATATAAAAAATAAAAGTTATTTTTAAATCAATTTAAACTGTAATTTTTTTATTAATAATTTTATACTTACATATTTTCTCATAAGTTACATAGTTGATACTGTTGAAGAAATAAAAGTATTCAATTTATCCAAGCTATATTATTTTTATTATTATACATTTTTAAACGAAGTAATATAAAATAAACTATGTAATAATTTTAAACAATGAATTTATTTATCTATAAAACTTCAACACGCAATGCTGTATATACTATATCGATTATTTTAACTATTCCATTGACCCACATATTAACTGAGCTAGAATATTTTATCAACATCGTCACCATACTGGATATGATACATGGCAGCCTAGAGGCCTCCTATACTTTACTGCAGGCTCAGCAGAATCTTCTGAATTCGCTCAATGCAGTGAAACATGCGGGAATCTGACATTATCTTTAATCTTTCACATAATTATTTTTCCTGAGGAAGAAAAAAAAAATCAATGTGAATCTGATCAATACATCATTTTTTCTCTTTATCGCGGATCGGATTAACGTATGAAAAGACGAACACCACAGGACCATTCAATAAAACTCATAAAAAAATTGATGAATAAAAAAGGAATGAAGGGTATGTGAAAAAAAGTGGGAAGCACAAAAGCGTAACCTCCGGATGGTGTTATCTTAAGAATTGATGCTATCGGGAGGGAGATAATACTCAAGGAAAAATGATATCGAAGAGCCCAAGTATTGCTTTTCTATTTGTTTTCGGATTGATTTTGATGGCAAAGTCTGACGGTGTACTTTAGTTTCGCGATATTTCTGGGCTTACAAAACGACAAAGTTAAGGCTCTTGAGGTATTTGTAGTTTTATGCTCCTATTTGAAATCGTACGACGGTGATTACTATCTTATTTTCTGATTGTACTTATTTTGTTATCGAATTTCTAAGAAATATTTCTTGGTTCAAAAACATTGATTTAAAATCATATATATATATATATATATATATATATGTTTCAAATTACCGACTAATACCGATTCAGATGTATTATTTTCTTTTGCGATTGGGATGATAGGAATATTCTGAGAATACAGTTATTATATTCTTCAAGCAAAGAATTTTATTTGTATTAATTTAATATTTAAAAAAAATATATTTAACAAAATATGTATATTTGTATTTGAGTTGCCGATCTTTTGTTATTTTACTTATTCTATAAATCTAGCTGCAACCAATCCTGCTAGCAATCTAATTGTTTACTTTTTCGTTTCTCCTATAAAAATTAAATAATTAAAAAAAAATTACTTCCTAGAGAAAATAAAGTAGTAATAATAATAACAATAATAATAGTAATAGTAATAATAATAATAATAGCAATAGTAGTAATAACAATAATAGTAGTAGTAATAATAATATATAAGGAAAGATGCGATACATATATCATATAATTATAATGATAGATTCCCTAAGAGTTGTGAAATTTCTATAAATGCCGGAAGTATAATTTTATACGTAACGGGATCTATTGTATAAAAGGGATTCCAAACCACTGAAAACATCCATGGGATCCTCTGGGACTCGAACCCAAAACCTGAGACCCCAAGCGAGATTTATTTATTACGAATTCTAAAATCTGTGTTATAATATTGTTAATTTTCCAGAGAAATCTAAAACATCGTGTTAATTTTTTTAAGAACCATTTTTTAAACAACAAATTGTAACTTTAAATTATATTACAACATCAGAAACTACACCATAGTGGCAAATTTCCAGACAGGAGATGGTTTTAATTTTATGGAATGTGGCTGTCAATCCTACGCCCAACACTCTATAGTCTTATTAGACCGAGGCCTACGGATTTGAAGTCGATTCCAAATCATCACAAAAATCCATGGCACCGAGTTCCAGAGCGTTAGTCACTCAGTCTTCAGGTCCCTTTAATTCTAGCAAATATTTGTATTGTAACATATACAAAGTCTAAATAAATTATTAAATTGTGTACGTTAGTTAAAGTACATTTATACTTAATTTATTCGAAAGTGTTTAATTTACTTGTACGAATTTAATGTATTCAAATGTTTGCTTTAAATAGTATGTGTTATGTTTTCACCACAATTTCCATGAGGAGCGTTAGTTAAATATTAGTCCAAACCATAATTGCATACTGCGGCTATACGATTATGCGCCCTTTGTATCTCTGCCGGGAGGGAAGTATGTATTTTGCGTCCCTAATTAGCACTGCCGCATCCATAACTACCGCATAACTCAGAGCTCGCGGTCATATCGTGTCACTCAGAATTCATTAAAAGCGGACGTCTTCGCTCCACAAATGTTCCAGGAATGCCTTCGCAAACATATGTTCTGCAAGTGCCACTGACATTTATGTGGGACATATCTCTTGTTAAATTGTTAATGCAACACTTAATTAATTAATGTGTCTATTGGTGGCACACTGTGAGTTGCTTGCCAGTTTGTTTAGGGTGCTTCTTTACATTACAAAAAGGTTTTAGATGGATTTATGAAATTTACACATCATATTAGTACACCAGGGGATTAAATCATCTGCTAAAACAAGTAATTTAAAAAATCTTTTTTAAAATCAATACCTACTTTTTTTTCACTATATTGCAAAGTCCTTTATAAATAATTTTCATTCAGTTTTTAAAATTTATCTGGCGCCATCTAATGGTAGATATATTCAACTTAAATCTAAAAAAACTAAAATTAATGAATTAAATTTAATTACTGAACTAATATTAAAAAAAAAACTTTATTAACATCAAGTGTCATCCACTACAAGTTCAAAAAAAATGTATTTGAACTTAAGTGGATGAATAAAAAGTATTTTATTAACGATTGAAAATATGAACAAGATATATATATAGGGTGAGTGTGAGCTAATAGATGGAATTGAAATAAATATCCGAATGTGCATTAATCGCAAACGACTTATTCAGTGCAAGTTCAGAGTTAAAAGAAAAAAAAAAGATAAGAAAAACCTAATTAGATTTTTTTAAATCTATTTAGAACGAAGAATAACGCAATATTTCCCTTCCAGATAATTTTTCTCACAATTCACGTAAATCTTTGGCTATTGTAAATTTTTGTAGATTAAGAAAAAGGCTTAAATTGGGAGAGAAATAACTGAATACATCCCTTTGTATACAGCACTGTACCGGTTTATTTTCGGGTATATTGGAAAATTCTATTCCAGAAAGAACTTTGATTCATTTCTTTTTCTGTTATCTCGGCTTACAAGGGAGAGACTAATTTTCGTTTTAAGCTTTTTCGCGTGCAGTTTCAAAAGAAAGACTTAATGTTAAAATCGGCGAGGGAATAGATTTCTGAAAAGTTTAAACATCTGTTTTCGAACTGAGCTTCATTTTTACTCGCAGGCATATCTGATTAAAATGGATAGTGTTAGAAAATTGAAAGAATAAATTACAAACAAAAAATGAAGTGGAAACTTTTTTTATTGAGAACACAAAGTCCCTGAAGCATTATTTATGGAGATAAAAGTTTACTACAACTTTTTTTATTAATATATTGGCATTATTATTTTGATTTTTACATTGTATAAATTGAAATATTTTCTTGTACGCTTAAAATACTTATATGCACGCCATAATATGTTATATGTAATATTCAAAGAATATATAAAATAGATATTAAAAGCAGTTATTTTCTATCCGTTGCAGGAGATGATGATGGCCAATTAGCTAGCGTTCTGCCACTTTTATAGCTTTAAATGCCAATTTTTTTATCACTATAATCAGGACCTATATCTTTATTAAAATTTAAAAATATCCATTCATTAACATGTTGAACAGTTCTGATACTTTAGAAACATTTTTAACTTGAGTAATGTCAATAAACTGACATAGATCAGCGATGTAGATCCTAATATCCCTAATGATTTCTTTGGCCTAGTACCATGGGCTTCTTGTTCGAATCCTGGCTGGGACATGGATATTTGTTAAGTGTTTCGGAATCCACTTGAAACTGTAGGCGCCTGTGTAAGAAACTTTAAGTAAGGAAACAAATGAGCCGTAGAGCGACAAATCATACCACACCTATGTTGCATTTATGCTTTTATTCTAGAGTGCCTCAAACTCATGAATTCACTAAGAATGTAGAGATTTTTATAATAAAAGCACCATTTTGGAGAGCGTTTTTTTTAAATTTCTGAAGCAACAACTTGGAATGATTATACACAATAATGTTATTCCTCAAGTCTTACCATACAACCATTCTCTCTAATACGATGGATATACCTTCAATTGTATTTGAGAGGATGATTACAATTGCTTATATTGACGATTGTTTTACAGTAATTTCCAGCCTACAGATTTATCATATTTTCATCCAATGAGTCACATGAAATTTATGTTCAGTTCTCTTTTCAGACTTGGAACAGTGGCTCTTCATAATGCTAACACGTTGATCACTAGTGTAATCAGGATCTATGTCGTTGAACTATGTAGGCGTATTGATATTTTTCATGTTAAAAATGTTTCTAAATAGCAGAATTGTTCAACATGTTAATGAATGGATATTTTTAAATTTTAGTAACACCGTGTAAAGTTGGCATTTAAAGCTATAAAATTTGCATTAACCGCTGAAAATTGTCAATTACACCTGTAAATGTGTTTAAATTGATGAAGGCAATATTTTACCTAGATTATGCTAACAGTTTAAGAATGTTTTCCTGGGTTATATTTTAAACTTGAGAAAGAGGTGGCGTTAATTTTAATTCAGCCAGTATCACAATGTTTCTTAAAGGGTTATACAATGCGTTATTTTATATTAAAAAACAAAAAAACAGAGGAAGGAATTTTTATGGAAGAAAAAAAAATTATCTTTCTTAAAATTAGAGAGAAATTAATGTAAATCTATTTATTTGTAAATTCGCGCTAGAATTATGCATAAATAATTCATATAATAAGCTTTAAATATTTAATAAGCTGTAATTAGCTTTAAATAAATCATTTATCCTCGTTTTATTTTAATTTTTTTGAAGATGCTTTAGTTTTACCCATAATTTATGAAAATTAAAATCATTATGATAAAAAGAAAGTATTTCAGTTGAAAAATTACAATGCATGCTTAGTAGACAAAATTCTTCAGCATACTTAAAAAATGTATGTACAAATTTTTTTAAATTGCCTAATATAAATGCCTTAGTAAGGACGTTTTCAAAAATTAACATAATAAAAACACTAAAATCTACTATTACATTTCCACAAAACATTTTTAATTCTAATTTCACTAAAAGATTCTGGATTTTGGTTTTAATACATTTCTGTAAGCTGCAGTAATGTATTTCACAGTTTGAATTCATTTTCATTTTCGAATGAAGTAATGTATTAGAGACTATAAAATGAATATTAGTTTTTTACCTGCGTTTTAATATTTTTTATAAATGCTTATACAAAATCTAACATTAAATAATAATTTTAATTGTATGTTTTTAATAACAATAGCGAAAAATATTTTTAATGTTCTATGAATTATAACATATAAATTTAGGCAACTTATATTACCTTATAGTTTATAAACCAATAACACGAAAATTAAAATTTTACTAGTAGAAAAAGTATACAAAAAACTCTGCTATTTTAGCAGATAATTTAACTACTCTGTGTACTAATATGATATATGTGCAAATTTCATAAACCCATCTAAACCCTTTTTGTAACGTAAAGCACCCTAAACAAACAACTCACAATGTGCCACCAACAGACACATTAATTAATTAAGTGTCGCATTAACAATTTAACAAGAGACATGTCCCACATAAATGTCAGTGGCACTTGCAGAACATATGTTTGCGAAGGCATTCCGGGGACGTTTGTGCAGCGAAGACATCTGCTTTTAATGAATTCTGAGTGACACGCCATGACCGCCAGCACTGAGTTATGCGCTAGTTATGGATGCGGCAGCGCTAATTAAGGACGCAAAATGCATACTGTCCCCAAGCCACAGATACAAAGGGCGCATAATCGTATAGCTGCAGTATCCAATTATGGTTTGGACTAATATTTAACTAACGCTCCTCATGGAAATTGCGGTGAAAACTTCCCATTGTAACTTAAAGCAAAAATTTGAAAAGATTAAATTTACACAAGTAAACTCCATGTTATCGAATAAATTAAGGGTAAATATTTAAAAAGTTTTAATAATAATTTTTAATTTTATTAAGTTTAGATTTTTTTATTAGTTACAATACAAATATTTCTTGGAATTAATATAAATTTTAACTAATATTTAACTACCGCTACTGATGGAAAGTGTGGTGAAATCTTACCAATGTAATTTAAAGCAAAAATTTAAATATATTAAATTCATACAAGTAAATTCAAAGTTATCGAATACATTAAGTATAAAATATTATATATTTTTGATAGTAAAAGTACTTTCAACTAACATAGATATTTTAAATTAATTTAGACTCTGTATAAGCTGCAATTCAAATATTTCCTGGAATTAATATAAATTAAAGGGATCTGATGTCCGAAAGACTAACGCTCAGGCGCTAGGGGCCATGGATGTTTGTAATGGTTTGGAATCCACTTTAACTCGAAGGGCCCTGTCTAATAAGACTGTACAGTGTTGGGCGTAGGCTGACAACCTTCACAAAATTAAAAACATCTCCTGTCTTGAAATCTGCCACCATATAATAGTTCTGCCAATGATGATGATAAATTAAAGTAAGATTTTGTTGTTTAAAAAATATTTCTTAAAAAAAATTACAACGGAAAACTACTTATTTTAGCTAATTATTTAATTCACTTGTGTACTAATATGATACATGTATTAATATCATAAACCCATCTAAACTCTTTTTGTAACGTAAAGCACCCTAAACAAGCAGGCAAACAGCTCACAACGTGCCACCAACAGATACATTAATTAATTAAGTGTCGCATTAACAATTTAACAAGAAATATGTCCCACATAAATGTCAGTGGCACTTGCAGAACATATGTTTGCGAAGGCATTCCGGGGACGTTTGTGCAGCGAAGACATCCACTTTTAATGAATTCTGAGTGACACGCTATGACCGCGAGCTCTGAGTTATGCGCTAGTTACGGATGCGGCAGTGCTAATTAGGGACGCAAAATGCATACTTTCTCCCCAACAAAGATACAAAGGGCGCATAATCGTATAGCCGCAGTATCCAATTATGGATTGGACTAATATTTAACTAACTATGCTGATGGGAATTGTGGTGAAAACTTACCATACGTAATTTAAAGCAAAAATTTGAATAGATAGAATTTATACAATTCCACGTTATGGAATAAATTAAGTATAAATATTTATATTTTTTTAATAATTAAAATACTTTCAATTAACGTAGACCTTTTATTATTTTATTACAATTCAAATACAAATATTTCCTTGACGGTTACAATACAAATATTTCCTTGAATAATTATAAAATGAAGGGGCTTATAGGCCGAATGACTAACGCTATGGCACTTGGTAGTGCGGTACTCGAGTCTCGACAATGAAATTGATGCTTGTAAAAGTTTGGAATCCAATTTTACAAGCAATTTTTTACATGTTCCACAAGCAATTTTTAGCAGCGTACAAGCAATTTTTTTCATACAAGAAAAATCCACCTTATTGAATATATTAAGTATGAAAGTTTAGGTATTGTTGATAATAAAAGTACTTTAACTAAAAAAGATATTTTATTAATTAGTTTAGAGTTTGTATAAGTTAAAATACAAATATTTCCTGGAATATAAATTAACGGGGCCTATAGGCCTAATAACTACTGTCCTGGTGCTCGGTGGCACAGGTTTCGGCTTCTAGTCCCGGTGGTGCCATGGATCTTTGTGGTGGTTTGGAATCCACTTTAAAACATAGGCCCCAATCTAATAAGACTGTAGAGCATCGGCCGCAGGACTGACAACCTTCCTCCATAAAATTAAAAACATCTCTTGTTTTGATATATGCCACTATGGGGGGAGTTCCGCTAATGATAATGATGATGATAAATATAAATTAAAGTAAAATTTTGTTGTTTAAAAAATATTTCTTGAAAAAAGTATACAACGAAAGACTGCTTATTTTAGCAGATAATTTAACTCCCCGGTGAACTAATATGATACATGCATAAATTTCATAAATCCATCCAAAACCTTTTTGCAATGTAAAGAAGCACCTAAACAAACAGGCAAGCAACACACAATGTGCCACCAACAGACACATTAATTAATTAAGTGTCGCAATAACAATTTAACAAGAGATATGTCGCACATAAATGTCAGTGGCACTTGAAGAACATGTGTTTGCGAAGGCATTACGGGGACGTTTGTGCAGCGAAGACGTGAGACGTCCGCTTTTAATGAATTCTGAATGACACGCTATGACAGCGAGCTCTGAGTTATGCGTTAGTTATGGATGCGGCAGTGCAAATTAGGGACGCATAATGTATACTTCCCCCCGGCAGAGATACGAAGGGCGCATAATCGTATAGCCGCAGTATCCAATTATGGTTTGGACTAATATTTAACTAACGCTGCGGAAGGGAATTGTGGTGAAAACTTAACATATGTAATTTAAAGCAAACATTTGAACAAATTAAATTCCTTCAATTCCACATCACCGAATAACTTAAGTATATAAGTTTAGATATCTTTAATATTAAAGTGCTTTAAACTAAAGTAGACATATTTTAAATAGTCTAGACTCTGTATTAGTTACAGACCAATTATTTCCTGGAATTAATATAAATTGAAAGGGCTTGATGGTAGAGTGACTAACGCTATGGCGCTCGGTGTCGCAGGTTTCGGTTTCGAGTCCCGGCCGTACCATGGATGTTTGTAGTGGTTTGGAATCCACTTTAAACCACATGTTAAAGTGGATTCTTTAAACGGCAGGTTAAAGCAAGTTTAGATATTTTTAAAAATAAAGGTACTTTCAACTGACATAGACATTTTTTAATTAGTTTAGATTTTGTATAAGTTACAATACAAATATTTTCCTGGAGTTAGAGTGAATTAGAGGGGTCTGCAGGCCGAGTTACTACTGCTTTGGGGCTCGGTGCGACAGGTTTCGGTTTCGAGTCCCGGTGGTGATGTGGATGTTTGTAATGTTTTGGAATCCGTTTTAAACCGTAGGTCCCGGTCTAATAAGATTTTAGAGCTTGGGGGGAGAGATTGTAGCGGGCTGACAACCTTACTTCAGAAAATTGAAAACATCTCCTGTCTCGAAATCTGTCACCATGGGGTAGTTGCGCCAATGATGATGATGAATATAAATTAAAGTCAATATTTTTAATTTAAAAATATTTCTTGAAAATAGTATACAGGGAAACTGTGGTTATTTTAGTAGATTAATTAATGGCTGTTCTAATATGATAGATGTGTAAATTTCATAAATCCATCCAAACCCTTTTTGTAATGTAAAGCACCTTAAACAAACAGGCAAACAACTCACAATGTGCCACCAACAGACACATTAATTAATTAAGTGTCGCATTAACAATTTAACAAGAGATATGTCCCACATAAATATCAGTGGCACTTGCAGAACATATGGGAACATTCCGGGAACGTTTGTGGAGCGAAGACGTGCGACATCCGCTTTTAATGAATTCTGAGTGACACGCTAGGACCGCCAGCACTGAGTTATGAGCCAGTTATGGATGTGGCAGTGCTAATTAGGGACGCAAAATGCATACTTCACCCCGGCACAGATACAAAGGGCGCATAATCGTATAGCCGCAGTATCCAATTATGGTTTGCACTAATATTTAACTAACTGTGCTGATGGAAATTGTGGTGAAAACTTACCGTATGCAGTTTAAAGCAAAAATTTAAATAAATTAAATTCATACAAGCAATTTGCACATTATCAAATAAATTAAATACTTTTAATAAAAAAACTTTCAACTAAAGTAAATAGTAATAGGAATAAATTATTTTAGACTTTGTATAAGTTACAATACAAATATTTCCTGGAATTAATATAAATTAAAGGGGCCTGAAGGCCGAGTGACTAGCGCTCTAGGCTCAACCATATTCTGTAAAAAGAAAACATCTCTTGTCTATAAATCTGCCAATAGGAAGACGTCTTTTGCCAGCCGTGGGGTTGATGAGCCAATAAAGAAGAAGGAGAAATAAATCTAGAATATATAGTTTTGATTAATAATATTCAATTGATTTTCAAAAATGTGTTTATTTTTTTAAATATACTTAACAGAGATACGAAACAAATATTTTCTTTTTTTATTAGTATGGCTTATTTTAAAATAATTATGTATACAATGAACATTTTTTTGAATGGTAAATGAATTACATTTTATTCACTTTTGTATGGAAAAGATTTAATTGTTAAAAGCTTTTATTATAGAGGCTTACTTTTTGTGTATAAATTATTCTGTAATCTATAATTAAATAATTTTTAGTTTGAAAAAAACTACAAAGTTACGTAAAAGATTTGTTATTTATTTAGAAGTTAGGGGATTTTCGACGCATCTCTTAGAGAATCTATTATTTATATTATTATCTATATATGCATCACATCTATTATTATCTTATTATTATTAATATTGTTTTATTTTACCTAAGATGTAGTACATTTTTCAATCATTAGAATGTAGTCGGTGAAATTAATAAGTCTATAAGACAAAATAAACCAAATATCATCAACTCAATAATAATTGTTAAAAGCTTATTATAAATGCTTATATTTTATGTATAAATCATTTGATAATCTGTAATAAAATAATTTTTAATTTGAAAGAAAATCAATAAATTATGTATAACATTTATTATATCTTTGGTATATAGCGAAATTTCGACACAACTATTAGGGAATCAATTATTATTTATAAAAAAAATTGTTTTGGTGAACAAATATTTAAAAAAATATTTTATAACATATCAAATAAGTACACATAAAACTCATTACATGAAAAAGATAATAAAAGTATTCTAAGAATTTTCCAATTATTTGAATCGCAAAAGATAATAATACTTAATCAATATTAGTTGGTTGTTTGAAACATAAATTAAAACGATTTTGAATCAATTTATTTGAACCAACAAATATTTCATAGAAATTTTATAACAAAATAAATAGAAGCCAAAAATAAGATGGTAATCACTGTTGTAGGATTTCAAATAAGAGCATAAAACTACAAATACTTCAAGAGCCTTAACTTTGTCATTTTGTAAGCCATGAAATATCGCGCAACTAAAGTACACCGTCAGACTTTGCCATAAAAATCAATCCAAAAACAAATAGAAAAGCAATACTTTCGGCTCTTCGAAATTATTTTTCAATGAGTATTATCTCCCTTGCGATAACATCAATTCTTAAGATAACACCATCCAGAGGTTACGCTTTTGTGCTTCCCACTTTTTTTCACATATCCTTCATTTTTTTTTTATTCATCATTTTTTTTAAGTTTTATTGAACGGTCCTGAGGAATTTGTCTTTTCATACGTTAATCCGATCAGCGATAAAGAGAAAAAATGATTTGTTGAGCAGATTAACATTGATTTTTCTTTCTTCCCCAGGAAAAATAATTATGTGAAACATTAAAGATAATGTCAGATTACCGCATGTTTCACTGCATTGTGCGAATTCAGCAGATTCTTCTGAGCAAATATAGGAGGCCTCCCGGCTGCCATGTATCATGTCAAGTATGGTGAATATGTTGATAAAGTATTCTATTGCAGTTAATATGGGGGTCAGTAGAATAGTTAAAATAGTCGATAAAGGATAAATAACATTATGTGTTGGAATTTCATGCATCAATAAATTCATTTTTTTTAATTATTAAGTAGTTTGCATTTTATATTACTTCGTTTAAAAATATAGAATAATATAAATAATATGATGATGTAAATAATATGTAGATATTAAATACTTTTATTTTTACAACAACCTATGGTTATTCAGAAAATAAATAAGTATAAATTACAATAAGTATCAATTACAATAACTTAATCCATTGTGGACACAATTTTAGATAAACATTCATACCCATATATAATTACATACAAGCATAATGAATTAGAGAATAAGCGTTCAAATCCAAATCAATAAATTATAAATGACAATTAAATAAATTGGATATTAAAGAGGTTCACCTATTTTTTAATCTTCTTATAAATGCTTATATGCAAACAAACTTAATATTAAATATGAAATTTTAATTATGTGATTTATAATAACAATAAAAGAGGATGAAATAAATTTTAATGTTCTATGAATTAGAACATATCAATATAAACAAATTAAATTTTATATCTCTTAGAGAAAGCTAGTTTTATAGATGGAATTATATTACTTTATAATTTATAAACCTATAAAATGAAATTTAAATTTTACTATCATAAAAAAGGATGAAACAAAACTGTGCTTACTTTAGCAGATAATTTAACTCCTGTGTGTCCTAACATGATACATGTGTAAATTTCATGTCCATCCGAAACCTTTTTGTAATGTAAAGCACCCTAAACCATCAGGTTGGCAACTCACTGTGCGCCACCAACAGACACATTAATTAATTAAGTGTCGCATTAACAATTTAACAAGAGATGTGTCCCACATAAATGTCAGTGGCAATTGCAGAACAGATGTTTGCGAAGGCATTCCGGGGACATTTGCGGAGCGAAGACGTGAGACATCCGCTTTTAAGGAATTCTGAGTGACACGCTATGACCGCAAGCTCTGAGTTATGCGCTAGTTATGGATGCGGCAGTGCTAATTAGGAACGCAAAATGCATACTTCCCCCACGCCACAGATACAAAGGGTGCATAATCGTATAGCCGCAGCATCCAATTATGGTTTCGACTAATATTTAACTAACGCAGTTGATGGAAAGTGTGGCGAACATTTTCCATATGTAATTTAAAGCAAAAATTTGAGTAGATCAATTCATACAGGTAAATTCCGCATTTTCGAATAAATTATATAAAAGCTTAGATATTTTAATAACAAATGTACTTTAACTAAAGTACACATTTTATTAATTTAGTTAGACTCTGTATATGTTACAATACAAATATTTCCTGGACTTAATATAAAATAAATGGGCTTGAAGGCTGAGCGACTAACGCTCTGGCGCAGTCTCCGCAGTGCCATAGGGGTTTGTAAAGGTTTGGAATTCACTTCAAACCGTAGGTCTCAATATAATAAGACTGTAGAGAGTTTGGCGTATGGCTTACTTCATAACATTAAAAACATCTTTTTCTGCCACCGTGGGGTAGTTTCGCCAATAATAATAATGATGATGATAAATATAAATTAAAGTAAAATTGTATTGTTTAAAAAATATTTCTTGAAACATAGTATATACGGAAACTCTGCTTATTTTAGCAGATAATTTAATTACTGATGGTTCAAATATGATACATGCGTAAATTTCATAAATCCATCCACACCCTTTTTGTAATGTAAAGAACCACCCAAACAAACAGGCAAACAACTCACAATGTGCCACCAATAGACACATTAATTAATTAAGTGTCGCATTAACAATTTAACAAGAGATATGTCGCACATAAATGTCAGTGGCACTTGTAGGACATATGTTTGCGAAGGCATTCCGAGGACATTTGCGGAGCGAAGACGCGAGACATCCGCTTTTAATGAATTCTGAGTAACACGCCATGAACGCCAGCACTGAGTTATGCGCTAGTTATGGATGCGGCAGTGCTAATTAGGGACGCAAAATGCATACTGCCCTCAAGCCACAGATACAAAGGGCGCATAATCGTATAGCCGCAGTATCCAATTATGGTTTGGACTAATATTTAACTAACGCTCCTCATGGAAATTGTGATGAAAACTTACCATATGTGCTTTAAAGCAAAAATTTGAATAGATTAAATTCATACAAGTAAATTCCACATTGTGGAATAAATTAAGTATGAAGTTAATAAATTAAGTATTAAGTGAGTTTAGATGTTTTCAATAATAAAAGTACTTTTAACTAACGTAGACATTTTATTAATTAGTTTAGTCTTTATATAAGTTACAATACGAATATTTCCTGGAATTAATATAACTTAAAGGGTCTTGTTGGTCGAGTGACTACCACTCTGGTACTCGGTGCCAAAGGTTTCGGCTTCGAGTCCCGGCGGTACCATGGATGTTTTAGTGGTTCGGAATTCACTTGAAACTATTGATTCTGGTCTAATAAGATTGTATAGTGTCGGGCGTAGTGCTGACAGCCTTACTCCATAAAATTAAGACATCTCCAATCTCGAAATCTGACATCACGGGGTAGTTGCGGCAGCGATACAAAGGGCGCATAACTGTATAACCGCAGTACCAATTTATGATTAACTAACTATTTTTAACTTTTTTAAATAACTTTTTAACTATTTTGAACTACTATTTAACTAACGTTGCTGCGGTGAAAACTTACCAGTAATTTAAATCAAAAATGGGAATAGATTAAATTCATATAAGTAAATTCCACATTATATAATAAATAAAGTATAAAATATTATAAATTTTTAATAAAAGCACTTTCGTCTAACGTAGGCATTTTATTAATTTATTTAAACTTTGTATAAGTTACAATAAAATATTTCCTGAAATTAATATGAATTAAAGGGGCCCGAAGGCCGAGTGACTAACGATCAGGCGCTCGGTTCCATGGATGTTTGAAATACAATTGAAACAGTATAAGATTATAAAATTGTAGATCGTTGGGCGTAGGGCTGACAACCTTACTCCTTGAAATTAATAAGAACTCGTGTCACGAAATATGGCACCATGGAGTAGTTCCGACAATGTTGATGATGACGATGATAAATATAAATTAAAGTAAAATTTTGTTGTTTAAAAAATATTTCTTGAAAAAAGTATACAAGGAAATTCTGCTTATTTTAGCAGATAATAATATATAATTCTGTGGTGCACTAATATGATGCACGTGTAATTTTTATAAATCCATCCAAACCCTTTTTGTAATGTAAAGCACCCTAAACAAACAGGCAAACAACTCACAGTGTGCCACCAACAGACACATTAATTAATTAAGTGTCGCATTAACAATTTAACAAGAGATATGTCGCACATAAATGTCAGTGGCACTCGCAGGACACATGTTTGCGAAGGCATTCCTGGGACGTTTGTGGAGCGAAGACGGGAGACGTCCGCTTTTAATGAATTCTGAGTGACACGCTATGACCGCAAACTCTGAGTTATGCGCTAGTTATGGATGCGGCAGTGCTAATTAGGGACGCAAAATGCATACTTCCCCCACGGCACAGATACAAAGGGCGCATAATCGTATAGCCGCAGGATCCAATTATGGTTTGGACTAATATTTAACTAACGCTCCTCATGGAAATTGTGGTGAAAACTTCCCATATGTAACTTAAAGCAAAAATTTGAATAGATTAAATTCATACAAGTAAATGCCACATTATTGAATAAATTAAGTATAAAAGTTTAGATATTTTAATAATTAAAATACTTTCAACTATTTTTTTTAATTAGTTATTTTATATTTTATTAATTAGTTTAGACTGTGTACAAATATTTCAATGCGTACAAACGTTTCAATTGTTACAGTACAAATATTTCCAGGAATTAAAATAAATTAAAGGGCCTGAATGCCGAGTGACCAACTGTCTAGCGCTCAGTGACATGGATGCTTATAATGGTTTGGATTTCACTTTAAACCGTAGGTCCTAGTGCAATAAGACCGTTGGCCGTAGGGCTGACAAACGTACTTCATAAAATAAAAAAATTATCTGTCTCGAAATAACCATCATAGGTTAGTTGCGCCAATGATGATGATGATAGTGATGAATAAAAATTAAAGTAAAATTTTGTTGTTTTAAAAATATTTGTTGAAAAAACGTATACAGTGAAACTCTGCTTATTTTCGTAGATAATTTAAGTCCCAGGTGTTCTATTATGACACATATGTAATTTTCATGAATCCATCCGTACCCTTTTTGTAATGTAAAGCACCCTAAACAAACAGGCAAACAACTCACAATGTGCCACCAACAGACACATTAATTAATTAAGTGTCGCATTCACAACTTAACAAGAGATATGTCCCACATAAATGTCAGTGACACTTGCAGAACACATGTTTGCGAGGGCATTCCGGGGACGTTTGTGGAGCGAAGACATCCTCTTTTAATGAATTCTGAGTGACACTCTGTGACCGCGAGCTCTGAGTTATGCGCTAGTTATGGATGCTGCTGTGCTAATTAGGGACGCAAAATGCATACTTCCCCCCCCTCCGGCACAGATGCAAAGGTCGCATAATCGTATAGCCGCAGTATCCAATTATGGTTTGGACTAATTTTTAACTAACGCTGCTGATGGAAACTGTGGTAAAAATTTACCATATGTAGTTTAAAGCAAAAATTGTTATATATAATAAATTTATACAAGTAAATACTCTGCTATCATATAATTTAAATATAAAAGTTTAAGTATTTTTAATAATAAAAGTACTTTCAACTCACGTAGACATTTTGTTAATTTATTTAGACTTTGTATATGTTACAATACAAATATTTCCTAGAATTACAGGGGCCTGAAGACCTAGTGACCAACGCACTAGCATTCGGTGTCATGGATGTTGTAATGGTTTGGAATCCACTTTAACTCGTGTGGCCCGGTCTAATAATACTGAAGGACGTTTGGCATAGGGCTGAAAAACCTTATTTTCATAAAATTAAATTATCCTGTCTCGAAATATGCCACTATGGGGTAGTTGCACCGATAATGATGATGATGATGAATATAAGCTAAAGTCAAAGTTTGATGTCTTAAAAATGTTTCTTGAAAAAATTAAAGTGGTGTTTTGGAATTCTCCGAAATATTAATGAAATTTTGTATCACAGATTTTATAATGTGTAATAAATAAATCTTGGTCGCCTGGCATCCCTATCCCGCAAAAAGAAAACATATCCTGTATAGAAATTTGCGATTACGCAGACGGCCTTGGCCCGCCGTGGAGCTTTTGCGCCAATGACGAAGAAGAAATATACCTAGAAAATTTAGTTTTGCTTATTAATATTCAAGAGATTAGTAAAAAGTTGTGTAATTGTTTTTTTCAATAGTTTTTAACCGAGCTATGAAACAAAGATTTTCTTTTTCTATTAGTAAGAATTATTTTTAAAATAATTATGAATAAATTGAAACACTTTTTAAATAGTAAGAAAATAACTTTTCAGTCACTTTTGTATGGAGTCATATAATTGCTAATCACTTTATTATGAAAAAATATTGTATTAATATGTTTATATTATATTTATGTATAATTTATTCGATATTCTATAATTAAATAAATTTTGGTTTGAAAAAAAAAGTAATAATGTATAAAATTGATTATGTTTTTGGCATACAGAAAAATTTCAACACAGCTCCAAGGGATCCTATTATCATAATTATCTTATATACGCATCTCAACTTTTATTATTTTTATTATTATTATAATTATTTTATTTTCTCTAACGTGTAGTTTTTTTTAATTATTCGATTCTTATTGTAAAAACTAACTTAATAAAGCTAAATAAGTAATCGAACGTCAACTCAAACACAAATATACACATTTTGTTAAAACTATATTTTTTAAAAAATATTAAATATATTGAAATAGTGCAAATAAAATTCATTGCTTGCAGAATATAATAACTATATTCTAAGAATTTCTTAATTATTCGAATCGAAAAAGATAATAATACTTCTGAATCAGTATTAGCAACTTGTTTGAAACACAAATAAAAAATGATTTTGAATAAATTTATTTAAGCCAACAAATATTTATTATAAATTCGATAACAACACAAATACAACAGAAAAATAAGACAGTAATCAGTATTGTACGATTTCAAACAAGAGCATAAAACTGCAAATACTTCACGAGACTTAACTTTGTCATTTTTGTAAGCCAAGAAATATCTCGAAATTAAAGTACACCGTCAGACACTGCCATCAAAATCAATCCAAAAACAAATAGAAAAGCAATACTTTGGATCTTCGATGTAATTTTTTCCGTGAGTATTATCTCCCTCGCGATAACATCAATTCTTAAGATAACACCATAAAGAGGTTACGCTTTTGTGCTTCCAACTTTTTTTTCACATTCCCTTCAATCTTTTTTATTCATCATTTTTTTACGAGTTTTATTGAAAGGTCCTGCGGAGTTTGTCTTTTCATACGTTAATCCGATCCGTGATAAAGAGAAAAACTGATTTGTTGAGCAGATTTACATTGATTTTTCTTTCTTCCGTGGGAAAAATAATTATGTGAAAGATTAAAGATAATGTCAGATTCCCGCATGCTCCATTGCATTGAGCGAATTCAGCAGATTCTGCTGAGCATGTAATAAAGTATAGGAGGCCTCTGGGCTGCCATGTATCATGACCAGTATGGTGAAGATGCTGATAAAGTATTCTAGCTCAGTTAATATGTGGGTCAGTAGAATAGTTAAAATAATCTAATAAAAGATAAAAAGCTCTGTATGTTTTAATTTTATATATAAATAAATCTATTTTTTAAATTATCAAATAGTTGTTTATTTTAGATTACTACGTTTAAAAATGTATAATAAAAAATATAATATAACTTGGATAAATAGAATATTTTTCTATTTTTTGAACAGCATCAACTATATAATATATAAGAAAATGTATAAGTATAAAATTACTAATAAAAAATTAAAATTAAAATTTATTTAACTATAACTTTTGTTTCAGATATATTTTATACATATTTTACACTCATGTCCATAAATTAAGAATAATTCAGAACCACACAGAAATTGAACTCTAAAATAAAAATTTCACCTGTAGCATTATCACCCACTTCTTGAAGAAGAATATGCAAATTACAGGAAACCACCAGATGTCGCTGATAGTACGTCACGATGACGAGAGTGTAAGAGAGGGGTATATAAGGAATGGTGGCAAAGAAGTAAAATTGTTCACAAGCGCTTTAAAAGCCTTTCAGTGCAATAAACGCATAGTTATGGCACAAAGGAAACATTTGGATGATTTTTTAAGTGGTAGAATTATCGCACGACTGGAATGTGAACGTACCCAGCTGGAAGTATCCTAGGAACTTGGAATCGCCCGAAGTGTCATCTCCAGGCTTTGGCAACGATTCCAAGATGATGGTAATGTGAGTAGATGTTACAGCACAGGTCGCCCCAGCGTTGCAAAGCCGAATGAGAACCGGTATTTAGCAGTTAATGCCAAAAGAAACAGACGGAGCACAGCATCAGACCTATATCGTCAGGTCTCTTCAGCTACCGGTACGACAGTTTCAAGGCAGACCGTGTACAGACGCTTAGGGCACATTAGTCTCTATGCTCGTAGGCCTGTCAGATGTGTTCCACTTACCGCAACTCACTGTCGCCTGCGATTAACCTGGAGTAGAGAGCATGCATTGTGGACACCGCAACAGTGGTCTGGTGTGATGTTTTCCGACGAGTCCAGGTTTAGTTTGCAGTCTGATTGTAGCCGGACTTTCATATGGAGAGCGCCAGGTGCCCATTACCGCCAAGAGAACACCATTGAACGACACCGTTACGGTGGTGCAGGAGGACTCGTTTGGGGAGGAATTATTCTTGGTTCCAGAACTGACCTGCATGTTCAGAGTGTAACGATGACAGGCCACATCTATCGGGATGTCATTCTGGAATAACACGTACGTTTGTTTCGGGGCGCCATGGGTGCTGAATTTCTGTTTATGGATGACAACGTCAGTCCTCACCGTGCAAACATTGTAGACGAATGCCTTCAATTAGAAGATTTCACCCGTATGGACTGGCCAGCATACTCACCGGACTTGAATCCAATAGAGCATGTGTGGGATATGCTTGGCAGACGAATTGCAGTCCGTCAACCCCCTCCTACCTGTCAACTGGAACTTCAGCGGGCATTGCTTGATGAGTGGTGTAATATTCCCCAAGATCATATTGATAATTTTATACTCAGCATGCCTAGGCGTTGTAAGGCCTGTATTGCATCGTTCGGGAGACACTCCATATTAACCATCATACTAACCATGCTATACTTTTTTTTGTAAATAGGTTCTTTTTCGAAATTTGCTCCAGGGAGTAAAAATCGCAATTTTTATTAATTATGTCAAACGTATAGTATATTTTTTGCTCTTTACCTTTTGTTTAATAAATACACTTTAGAAATAAGTCAAATTTGTTTTGCTTCTGTCTCTTTCTTTGCCTGAATTTCATTATCCTTAATTTATGGAAATGAGTGTATATCGCTATATGAACATTTAAACCCACGTATAATTACATTCACTCAGAATGAATTAGAGAATAAATGTTCAAAACAACATAAACAAAATTAAATAAACTTTTTTTTCTTAACAGGCTTATTAAACAGCAACTTATAGATCAAATTCAAAAATCCGTGTGGTGTCATTCAACTCGGCAAGGCGGTCAGCTTCTGTTGTGATAGAGCACTTGTAGGTAGGAGTCTGACCTTGCCCTTTGACGCTGACATTTTACAGTGAAAGGCTGTCCGTCCTACATACAACTCTACACGCCCATACTAAATAAGACTAAAAAAAATACTAAATTCCTTATAAGATTATTATTTGCTTTCCATCAATTTAAACGCAGTCCTTAGGAAATGTCTTATTATAATTTTCAATATATTTGCACAGCAATTATTATTATTATTATTATTATTATTATTATTACTTTATTTTCTCTTTCTCTTTTTTTTTTTTTTTTTTTTTTTTTTTTTTTTTTTTTTGTAATCATTCGATTCTGACACTAGAAATAACTCAATAAATTAAAATAAGCAATCTATCGGCTACTCAAAGACAAATATATATATTTTGTTAAAAATATTGTGTTTTTGTTAAAATGTTAAATACATTGAATTGCTACAAATAAATTCATTGCTTACAGAATATAATACATGTATTCTGAAAATTTTCAAATAATATAAAAAGACTTCTGAATCTGTATTAGTTTGTTTGAAACATAACTGAAAAATGATTTTGAATCACTTTATTTGAATCAACAAATATTTCTTGGAAATTCGATAACAAAATAAATATAATCGGAAAATAAGATATTAATCACTATTGTACAGTTTCAAATAAGAGCATAAAACTGCAAATACTTCTAAAACCCTAAATTTGTAACCCAAGCAATATCGCGAAACTAAAGTACACCGTCAGACTTTGCTATAAAAATCAATCCAACAACAAATAGAAAAGCAATACTTTGGGCTCTTCGATATTATTTTTCCGTGAGTATTATCTGCCTCGCGATAACATCAATTCTTAACAGAACACCATCCAGAGGTTACGCTTTTCCCACTTTTTTTCACATATCCTTCATTCTTTTTTATTCATCACTTTTTTCATGAGTTTTATTGAACGGTCCTGCGGAGTTTGTCTTTTCATACGTTAATCCGGTCCGCGATAAGGAGAAAAAATGATTTGTTGAGCAGATTAACATTGATTGTTCTTTCTTCAGCAGCAAAAATAATTATGTGAAAGATTAAAGATAATGTCAGATTCCCGCATGTTTCACTGCATTGAGCGAATTCAGGAAATTCTGCTGAGCATGCAATAAAGTATAGGAGGCTTCTGGGCTGCCATGTATCATGTCCAGTGTGGTGACGATGATGATAAAATATTCTAGCTCAGTTAATATGTGGGTCAATGGAATAGTTAAAATAATCGATAAAGGGTAAATAGCATTGTGTGTTTTAATTTTATGGATTCATAAATTTATTTTTTATAATTATTAATTTGTTTTTGTTTTTTTATAATACTTCATTTAAAAATGTATAATAATACAAATAATATGGCTTGAATAAATTTAGTATTTTTATTTTTTCAACAGTATCAACTGTGTAACTTATGATAAAATATGCAAGTAAAAAATTAGTAATAAAAAAATTAAAATTTAAATTGATTTAAAAATAAATTTGGTTTTATATATATTTTATATTGCTATATGAACATTTAAACTTATACCTAATTACGTATATTCATAATAAATTAGAGAATAATTGTTCAAATCAACATTAACAAAATTAAATAAACTTTTTTTTCCTTAATCCACTTAATAAATAGCAACATCTAGACCAAGTGCAAGACGTCGTGTGGTCTCATGGAAGGAAAGAAGGGGGAGAAAATTTTGTTGTGATGGAGCCCTCGTAGGTAGAAGTCTGACTTGGCTTCGTGACGCTGACTTTTTACAGAGTATGGTTGTCCGTCCTACACTCAAATCTCTACAGCCATACTAAATAAGACTAATAAAATACTAAATTGCATAGAAGATTTATTATTTGCTTGCCATAAATTTAAATCAATCATTTAGGTAATGTCTTATTATAATTATTATTTTATTTTCACTTTCTTTGTACTTTTTTTTTAATTATTCGACTCTTACAGGAGACGAATAACTCAATATAGCAAAATAAACAATCTATCTTCAACTCAAATACAACTATACGTATTTTGTTAAAAGTACATTTTTAAAATAATTTTAAATATATTGTATTAATTCAAATAAAATTCGTTGATTGCAGAATATAATAACTGTATTCTGATAGTTTTCTAATTATTTGAATTGTAAAAGATAATAATATTTCTGGATCAATATTATTCGATTGTTAGAAACATAAATAAAATGATTTTAAATCAATTTATTTGAACTAAGAAGTATTTCACAGAAATCCGATAGCAAAATAAATGCAATCGAAAAAATAAGTTAATCAATACAGCAAAATAAACAATCTATCTTCAACTCAAATACAACTATACGTATTTGGTTAAAAGTACATTTTTAAAATAATTTTAAATATATTGTAATAATGCAAATAAAATTCGTTGATTGCAGAATATAATAAATGTATTCTGATAGTTTTCTAATTATTTGAATTGTAAAAGATAATAATATTTCTGAATCAATATTAATCGATTGTTAGAAACATAAATAAAATGATTATAAATCAATTTATTTGAACTAAGAAATATTTCTCAGAAATCCGATAGCAAAATAAATACAATCGAAAAAATAAGATAATAATCACTGTTGTACGATTTCAAATAAGAGCATAAAACTACAAATACTTCAAGAGCCTCAACTTTGTCATTCTGTGCGCCAAGAAATATCGCGAAACTAAAGTACACCATGAGACTTTGCCATCAAAATCAATCCAAAAACAAATAGAAAAGCAATACTTTTGGTTCTTCGATATTATTTTTCCATGAGTATTATCTCCCTCCCGATAACATCCATTCTTAAGATAAAAGCGTTTCACTCAAAGCGTTTTGTGCGTTCCACTTTTTTTCACATACCCTTCATTCTTTTTTATTCATCATTTTTTTCATGAGTTTTATAGAATTGTCCTGCGGAGTTTGTCTTTTCATACGTTAATCCGATCCGCGATAAAGAGAAAAAAATGATTTGTTGAGCTGATTAACATTGATTTTTCTTTCTACCTCAGAAAAAATTATTATGTGAAAGATTAAAGATAATGTTAGATTCCCGCATGTTTCACTGCATTGAGCGAATTCAGCGGATTCTGCTGAGCATGCAATAAAGTACAGGAGGCCTCTGGGCTGCCATGTATCATGTCCAGTATGGTGAATGTATTCTAGTTCAGTTAATATGTGGATCAGTAGGTTGGTTAAAATAATCGATAAAAGCTAAATAGCATTGTGTGCTGAGATTTTATGCAAAAATAAATTAATTTCTTTAAGTTATTAAGAAATTTTTGTACATTAATTCGTTTAAAAATCTATAATAACAAAAATAATATAACTTAGATGTCAACGCATATCTTAGGGGCTCACTTATTATAAGTAACTTATACATGAATCGTATCTATTATTATCTTATTATTATTATTATTCTATTTCCTATAACAGTTAGCTTTTTTTAAAGCCAACTATGCAATCTATCATCTCAAATACAACTATACACACTTTGTTAAAACTATATTTTTAAATTCTTTTAAATATATTGAATTAGATACATTGAAAACAATAAAAAAATACTCTAACCGTGGTTCCACCTAAGCAACCATGTTTCCTCCTATGTATTGCATGAACGTCCCTTGCAGAATACAGAAGAAATCATCAATTGGCCCGAGACTCTCACCTGAGAGAACGTACGGTAAAACAGGCGCTGCCGTTAATTACGAGCTCTCATTCCGAGTGCTGTCTCAGAGACGTATAGTTTACAGTCATTCATCGCAAGAGAAGGTATAGTTAGCACGATCCTGCTCATAAATTGGCATTGAGACTCTCATCCAATGATGAAGTACATTTCGCTATCCAGCCTGCACCTGAGCATCTTTATTTACGTTTTAAGTAAAATCCTTTTTCTTAAATATATGTCTTTAAATACATTACATGTGTGTTAAATAGTTTTTATAGTTTATTGTAGTGTGCTGGTAAAAATAAATTTATGTATTGTTAAACGTTAGTTTTAACTTGACCACACCCAGATCAAGCTGTAAAAAGTACTACAAACTGACGCTCAATGTAGGGCAAACAAAATTTATTGCTAACAAAAAAACAAATAAAATTTATTGTTTGCAGAATATAATAAATGTATTCTGAGAATTTTCCAATTATTCGAATAACCAAATATAACAATACTTTTGAATCGTCATTACCAGTTTATTTGAAATATAAATAATTATATTGAATCAATTTATTTGAACCAACAAATATGTATTAGAAATTCGACAACAAAATAAATACAAGCGAAAAATAAGATAGTAATCACTGTTATACGTTTTCAAATAAGAGCATAAAACTACAAATACCTCAAAAGCCTTAACTGTGTCATTTTGTAAGCCAAGAAGTATCGCGAAACTAAAGTACACCGTCAGACTTTGCCATCAAAATCAATCCAAAAACGAATAGAAAAGCAATACTTTTGGTTCTTCGATATTATTTTTCCGTGAGTATTATCTGCCACGCGATAACATCCTTTCTTAAGATAACACCATCCAGAGGTTACGCTTTTGTGCGTTCCACTTTTTTTCACATACCCTTCATTCTTTTTTATTTATCATTTTTTTCATGAGTTTTATTGAATGATCCTGCGGAGTTTGTCTTTTCATACGTTAATCCGATCCGCGATAAAGAGAAAAAAATAATTTGTTGAGCAGATTAACATTGATTTTTTCTTTCTACCTCAGAAAAAATTATTATGTGAAAGATTAAAGATAATGTCAGATTCTCGCATGTTTCACTGCATTGAGCTAATTCAGAAGATTCTGTTCTGAGGACATGCAATGAAGTATATGAGGCCTCTGGGCTGCCATGTATCATGTCCAGTATGGTGACGATGTTGATAAAGTATTCTAGTTTAGTTTATATGTTTGTCAGTAGAATAGCTAAAATAATCGATAAATGATAAATAGCATTTCGTGTTAGCATTTTACGCATAAATAAATTATATTCTTTTAATTATTAAGCATTTTTTATACAGAAAATTGCTCAATAAATTAAAATCAACAATCTATCGTCAATTCATATATATATATTGTTAAAAATATATTTTTTAAAAATGTTAAATATATTGAATTAGTACAAATAAAATTCATTGAATGCAGAATAAAATAACTGTATTCTGAGATTTTTCCAATTATTTGAATCGAAAAAGATAATAACACATCTGAATCACTATTAGTCGCATGTTTGAAACGTAAAAAAAAATATATTTTCGAAACAATTTATTTGAACAAACAAATAATTCTTAGAAATTGGATAAAAAAATAAATACAATCTTAAAATAAGACAGTAGTCACTGTTGTACGATTGATCAGAAGTTAAATCATTACTCATCTTGTATTCCAGTGTGAATCAATTATATATTATTGTATGTTTGGGAGTACTATAGGAGATCATTTAACTTATTATTGATCAGAAAAATATTTATATACCATCTATATAATCTGTTTGTATTTACATGGTTATCATGAAATTTGTTTTTAAAAATTCCTTATTTGAATTAATAGTCAAATAATTTATTGTGTTTAACTTAACATAATTGAAAAAGAAAATAATAATTAAATCCATATATTTAAATTATTCTGAAATGTTGATTTTAATGTTAAAATAATAATTATTGAGTAATTCTATTTTATATTAAAACAAATTATATGCATGTATTTTTAACTAACACTTGTCATTTTTTTATACGTTGTTAAAATGATAACATATACAAAATATCATACATGCACAGGTGTCATTACGAAAAAATAATCATGCTATTTTTTTAAATATAAAATTTACATCATTTAAATAGTACATAAACGACACATAAACATACGCTTTCTAAGATCAATTTATTTCTAAGATCAATTATATGTTTGATACTATTATAGAAGATAATTTTAAGTGATACTGATAAAAAAAATATACATCTACAACATACTCTAAAATTTGATTATGATTTTAAAATAATAATTATTTAATTCTATTTTATATTAAAAAAATAATGTACATCATGGATTTTTAACTAATACCGGCTATGATGTTACTTAAAACGATATCATAAAAAAATGTCAGACATGAATAGATATCCTCCAAACAAAATCTAACTTTTATTTAAAAAATCTTTGAAATGAAACAAAAAATAATCATGCTATTTTTTAATTCTAAAATTTACATCATTTTAAAGTGCATAAACGACACATAAACGCACGCTTTCTGGGATTAATTTGCACAAAGTTATCTGGTGAAAGCCTTTATCCACGTGTATCATACATACACTATCTGAAATGGTTACCTCGCTGTAGTTTTCTGCTCTATAATATTGTAGGGAAGCGAAAGGAGTTCCATAACTTTGGAATCACTCTCGGTAAAAGCCATTAAACTTCCCTTATAGTGCAAAAAGGAAAAACGTTTCTATGTAACAAAGCCAATTTTCTTAATGGAAGAAAGTTTTTCTCTTAGTTTTGCAATTTCCGTTTCTGCACACTTTTGGTTTTTCGAATAAAACAGAAAAGAAAAACACATTTTAGACATCTTTATCACTGATTTCGGAAATCTCAAATGGAAGAATGGAGAGAATCTTGCAATTCTCAGTGTTTGAGTTTTTTTTAACTATTGTTTCTGCCTAAAAGAATAATATTTTTCCTTTTAGGTTTCAATAATTTGATACAAATTAAAATGCATGCAGCAATATCATTAATAATATAATTTTTATTATTTATAGATTTACAATTTTTTATAATTATTAATGTCCATGTAGCATTTATTATACTAGCATTTTAGTTTACGAAAATATTTTTGGTAACTTTAATAAAATTAATATATTAATTAATATTCCCAAAATATACATGGGGCGGAGGTGTAAAGAAATCCGAACACCAAGAAGAAATTAGTTTAGAGGACTTAGTAACATTTTTACTTGATTAATGTTTCATGGACACAAGTTAAACTATGTGCAGCAAGAAAAACATTTTAAATGTGGATTGGAGGAGCATTAATAATCGCTATGCAAAGTGCAAACATGCATACTTGGTTGCATTGTGCCGAATATTATTTTGTGGAATTGATATTTATGCCTATTGCAACTTGACCGGTCAAATCAGCAAGGGTCCATGTTGGTTTGGACGTTGTTAGATTTTGTTGGATGGTATGACCCATATTTGCTCTATGGAGAAAGATCTGGTCATGGCAACATATCCACACTCTTTAGAGCATGGCGGATAACAGCAATGGTATAAGAAGTAGCTTTATCTGATGCAAAAGGACCCCTGGGATAGTGATGAAAAATTGCAGCAGAATTCATTCAATCAACAATCTGACTTACAAACTTGATTTTAAATTGCAAAGGGAGACTATGAGTATGCTCCAGCTCTCACAAGAAATTTCCCCTAGATCATAACTCCTATCTCCTGAAATGTGTGTCTATCATGCATTCAAATTAATCCTCAATTGCTTATCTTGACCTCCTTCTAACCTGTCTACGATTACGGTTAACATCATCACCAAAATAGAAAATGCTCTCATCTGAGGATACAATAGATCTCGACTCCACGCCATTATACCTGCAAAGAGCGCTGTATATTTGACTGACCAAGTACAACAGACATGGAACTCTATCCCACAAAATGACATCCGGCACCTATGCGACACTTGGATGCACGTTTGCGTGATTGCATTCAAAATTGTGGAGATTACATCAGTTATAAATGTACCACAATTTCATATTTGAAATGGCTGTCCTCTCCCTTACTTTAGTTTATTATCTCGAAACTTTAATCAAATAAATCTGTTACCTAGAGAATATGATAACATATGAATTAATACTGAAAAGTAAACTGGCCTCTGATAATCTTGAGGGTGAAAAAATAAAATGCGATCTATATAAATTTGACATTCTTAAATCTAAAGAAGGGATCCGAATCATATTAATTAGAATAAGGGATCCAAATCATATTATCATTACAAAATCCATAAGGAATCCGAATTATATTAGCACGCTCCATTTTTAAGAAGAACACTAATAATAAAAATATTAATTCAAACTTAAATATCGATACAATATTACTGTATCAATAAATAAAATACGATTCAGTAAGGAAATGAAAGCAAAAAATATGCATTATTTTTCAGAGTCTTATTGACAAGTTATAAATGCTTTCATGAAATTATTTTCATGTTTTTTTTTGTCTTTTACATTTTGCCTTTCACTGCCAGTAGTAATTTGATATTGACGTCTAGCTAATATCATTACTATTTCGTCTTATCTCTTGTTTTCATTCCAGCTCTTATATCCATGTTCCTATATTTCGGAGAAAAAGCATAAAAGCATAAATGTGAATATATGAAAAGAATTGCTGGAAATATATTGCATTATCAATGCCGTAAGTAAGAAATGAAATATCACCATAATTTCAACATAGTTTTTGTATACATTTTCTCAAGCTTTCTCAGCAGTATTCTGCCAAATTAGAAGCTTTCTCTTTACATTCAAATATATAGATCTCCTGAACTAATCCCATGGATACTTAAGTGGTCTATGTACCACTGGTTAAAGTCGAAGAATTAGTACCCTATAGAGGCAGAGCAAATGGATACGCATAACGTTACGTAATACTAGTAACATTCACAGACACATTCATCATCATTTATAGGTTTATAGATGATGATCTATAGATGTTTCCATGCTACTGGTTTATAGTGTCTATCCGCGAAGTAAATATGCTATTTTCGTATTGATTTTGTTCAACGTTATCATCTTTTCAAACACTTGAAGCTTTATATACCATGTTGTTAAAAGTTTATTGATAGAGTACAAGAAAGCTGAAAAGTTTTTCATATGTTTAATAGAAAGAAAAAATAAACTATAGCATTCCATTAAAGTTCATATTGATAGCTTTGTGTTCCTTTATTGTATATAAAACATATACTAAAAATTGCTAATTAATTTTAATTTTGTTAATGTAGGCAACCCTAGTATTTTTTAAGTAAAATATGTGAAATCGAATTCAATATTTATAAAAATTATACGTAGCGAAGATGTAAATTAAAAATGTATATATATATATGCTAAAGAAATTACTTTTTTTTAAAAAAAGAATATCGTAAGTTAGAAAAGGACATTTTGATGAAATCGTTTATAAAAACTTTATAAATTCTTTTTTAATTTTCGGAAATGAAATATTTTATTATAAAGATATTTGCTATTTGTTACAGATAGCTTTTCACTGACGTCTTTTTAAGTGAATATTATAGAAAAATCTGTCAAAAAGTGAAAAAATTTCTCGTGGAGATGAATTTATTTCTGTGTTTTTTTCTTCATTATTCACGTCATTTATCATTGGATTTTGAGAAATCACATTACCTCGTTAGGAAGGGGGAGAAAAAATTATCTTCGAAAAACAGTTGGATGTAATTGGCTGTAATGTACTTCCTATCTCTAAACTGAAACCTTATCGGCAACATCTGAACAATAAATCACGTAGAAAATCATTTCGATATTTTGTGGAAGAACTTCGTGCTAGTTATTTTTGGCGTAGAATTTCGAGTTATCTTTTCGAGCTGGGTAAATCGATGCTTCGAAAAATAATAAATTCGATGCTACTGAAGAAAATAAAAATAAAAAGTATGACAACTAAATTGGGTTCATCAAATCGTATAATATGATGATTTATTTTTCTGTAAAGATCTAAAAAAGTGACTTAATTTGCGTTAAGACCTTTTACTGTAAAATTATTTTTTTCGACTTTGAAGAAATGGTAAGACTGTAGCAAGCAAGCTCATATTTTTTATTTTTTTAAAAATTGCACTTTTACAGCAAGTAAATGCCATTTATTAAATTTTGTTAAAAAAAATTTTTCCTTTTGCTTACATAATTTGTGATGCATTAAGATAGTTTTGTACATTAGAGATATGAGTTATTTTCTATCTAATAATTTAATGTCTTAAATAAATAATTAATATTTTCTAGAAAATTATTTTTTCAATAAAATATATATTTACTATCACAATGATTTTATTTGTTCATAATCTAATAACGTGAACTAAGTTTGCATAAGACATATATAGTTCTCAAATTTGAAGAAATACATCAAATAAGCTCACAAAATTTTGTTTTTGAAAATTATACTTGAAAAATCAAGTAAAAATCATTTTTAAAATTTAAATAATTCAAATTATATTTTGCCTACTTTATTTGTGATGCAATGAGCTTATTAGGGATATTGACCATTTATCTAATAATTCACTGTTTTAACTAAACAGCCAACTTTTTATTAAAATTCTTTTACTCAATTAACTCTAAAATTTTATTTAAATTTTATTAAAAGTTAAAAATTGAAATCTATAACATTTTTATTTGATTATTTTTTTTTCTTTTTGTAATGCAATAATTTTGTTTCTTATAATGGTGCAATATTGAAATTAAGTACATAATCAGTAAAAATGTCTTGCTTTTTTTGTCAAATTGTAGTATATATAATCTAAGTTAGTCTGCAGCTTTGTTTAGTTAATTTAATAATTTTAAGTTGTTTAAATTTTGTTTGTGATAGTCTCAGTTAAATAGGTTTTCTTTTTCTTTTAATAGATCATTGTATTGCAAAAACCTGACGAAATCAGTTTATCATAGTACATTTGCAAGGGCCTTTAAATTTATGATTTCCTGTTATTACAAATAGCATTTTTGCTTACAAAAATCTATCAGATTCTTTAGAATACTATCCAAATCTTTCATATTTTATACTGAAATTTTAATTCATCAGAAAGTATGATGGTCTTTTGAAAATAAACTAACTCATAATTAATTTCTTTCAAAGTCAATGAATTTCAAAGTGAAAAAACTAAAGATTAAAATGAATTACCCTTTAATATATTAATAGATTTTCGTAAATTTTAATTTAACACTAAACCAAGTAATTAAGGAATTCTGAAAAAAATTAGAGGCATAATATCTACTCTCATTAATGCTTTCAACGCCTTACTAGAGGCAAAAGTTGCTTTGTCCAATCGTATTATCATGTTCTTTCAAAGCAAATTAAAAATTTTTGCCAGGACAGGTTAATGGACAAAAAAGATAAAATAAAATATAATAAAATCTAACGCTGGTTCTTAATTGGCACTGGACCATTTTTTAAAAATTTTTCTTCATAATGAGCATCAGATTACGTTCAATTAAGATGAGCGTTTTCTTAAAAATAATAAACAGGTTACTAATCATAAGCGGCTTAAGTCATATTTAACAGATACTGTGTTTTGATTTATTTTAGAAGTCAAATTCTTCAAATAAATTATTTTTATCGAATTAAATTCATCAAATCAAAGAGTATTATTGTCGTTGCTTTAAAGTTTACCTTCAGCATTTTGAGTAGTAATTTGATCTTTAGTAGTTGACAAAAAAGTTGCATTAAGTAATTAGTATATTTTCAGATTTCAAAGAAAGTGTTTTATTCCCAGAATAATTTACAAGGGCATTAAAAGTATTGGTAATGAGTTGTGTGGAATTCTAAGAGCTAAAATGAAGTTTCTATTATTCTGAAACGCTCAATTTTCTTTGCTAAAATTTGTTAATGGGAAAGAAAGAGAATTGTTTTTAAAATGTATAACGTAATGAATATGATGAATAAGCTTCATACATCTTTTGACAGACTGGGATTTTTTTGATCCTTTAAGCTTGTGAATAGATAAAGTTTTTGTGTTTTATAAATATTACTTTTTAATAATATCAAAATATATTTCATCAATCTTAATTAAAATTGTTGTTTATTAAGTAAATTCCAAGCAATTTATCATTAATTCATTAAGCAACAAGCTCGCCAATATTTTCTACCAATACAGTTCAAGTCCTGTAATGCAGAATGTTCATCTAGATGAGCAGCAATCATGGACAGTACAGAATCCCCCAAAACACAATCGTTACAAAAGTGTACTAAGACAATCATGTCTTATCAAGAGTCTAAGCATGGCCGCATTAGCAGCATGGGTGAATCGGGGACACAGTGAGGTCCACAAAGCACACTCCAGAATTTATCTGCAGCAGCTTGGGAAATCCCATTACGAAATGAATATCGCAAAATTCTCTTTATTTCTAATTTAGCAAAATGCAGGGATAGGTCTCTACAAGACCTCTTCAGAATACCATTTCTTTTCTTTTCTTTTTTTTTTTGCTAAAAAATCCACAATTTCCAACCCCAAGACCATAATGGAACAGTACCCATCAGAAAGCAACACTTATTTAGGAGCTCCCTGCAACTATGTACACAGTAACTCTTATCCTCTTGGTTGCTTTACAAGGCCTGAATGGCAAAGATGAAATCTGAAAACATTACTGTTTTCTTAAAAGGGGTTAGAAAGGCAAATTGTTGGAAGGTTACATAGATAGCTGTGAGTTCTCCATCGAAATAAGTTGAAAACAATCTAACATGTAAATACAAGAAAAAATGAGTTACTAAAAACATCAGCTCCAGCCCCTGAGAAATGCAGGGATAGGTCTCTACAAGACCTCTGCAGAAAACCAGTTCTTTTTTTTTTTTTTTTTTTTGCAAAAAAATCCCCAATCTCCAAGACCAAAATGGAACAGTACCCATTAAAAAACAACTCTTCCCTTCCCAATTCTTCTTCAGAAGCTCCCTGCAACTATGTACACAGTAACTTTTATCCTCTTGGTTGCTTAAAAAGGCCTGAATGGCAGAGATAAAATCTGAAAATATTACTGTTAGAATGGTTAGAACGGTAAATTGTTGGAAGGTTACATAGATTGCTGTGAGTTCTGCATCGAAATAAGTTGAATACAATCCAATATGTAAATACAATAAAAAATGAGTTACTAAAAACATCAGCTCCAGCCCCCTGAGAAAATTCCAAAAGGAGACCGCGAGTGCAGATTTGAAGCCCCTCATCATAAAGAAAACGAGTTTTAATAATCTCTAAGGCGATGGCGAGGAGTGCCATAGGACAAAAGTCATGTTTGCTCGCTTTCGAAACCAAATTTAATCTGATGTCAAGTACCATATACTCCAATTGACAATTAGATAATGTAAATTTGCTATGATTATAAATCATTTTATATAGTAATTTCGTTAGTAAATGAGATTTTCGGAAAGTGAAATTACTAAGTAAAAATAAGTTGAACAAAGTATCTTATATATCAATATTATTTTATAACAAATTTGAATACTAGTTATAAAACTTGATTTGATTATCTATACACATGATTTGCATGTTAAAAAATATTTATTGTACCTATAAATTATTGAAATCTAATTACTTTTATAGAAACTTTCAAAACAGTAACATTTTTTTTTTTAAATTTCTGCAAAAAAGTAATAAAATAATATTCTGAAAAAAAATTGTGCATAATAATTTGTATAATGCATAAGGATTAAGATATTTTGATGTAGGAAAATTGGAATTTTTAATTTTCATTTGAATAATTTAAAATTATTTCGCTGTACTAATGCTTTAATCTCAATACTTGCAAGTCGAAAAACGTTGTAATTGGTTTCTAAAAGGTGCAGTTTTTTCGAGTAAACAAAATGATAAAATATTTAAATCTAACAAAAGCAAAAAAGTTTTCGACTTTTGTTAAAAGTAAAACAACACATTCTATGCAAAAACACTTATTTCTTCGGAGATTTAGTTGATGCTATTTGCATTAAAAATTACTTTTATGTAAATTTTTATTTCGAAAACCTTTTGACCCGTTTTTATTCCAAGTAATATTTTGCATTTTTTCCAATACTTAGAGTTACAGTTAATCTCCAATATTTTTCATCCAGAATTAACTTTTTATTTTCTTCTTTGTTTTAAAGACTTTATGTTGTATGTGGAAGTCATCTAATCTTTCAATTTTCTATCAATTTTTTTCCGTTCTTTCCTTTAAAATAACTAAATAACTAAATAACTTCATTAAAGAAAGAATGAAATTAAAAAAACTACATTGGATAAAAAAAAAATCTTTGATTTAAAAATTCTTACTTTAAATAAATTTCTTTTTATTTATTATTTGGTATTGAATGATTTTTATTACCTAAATTTTAGAAATTCGATAGAATATTAATGGCAGAACTGATATTATATTATTAAAGATATAAAATTAATATTATTCTATTTCTCTAAAATATACTATACATGTAGTTTTTCTACACCTATAATTTAAAAAAAAAATAAAAATTTATTTTAATTTCAAAAATAACTTATTTAGCTTTTTGATACTCTATACCCGGTGGGGGGGGGCGGGCCCCCCCCAACCCAAATGGTCTTGCGGGCCACTTCAGAAATGCATCATAACTACGCGGGCAGTATATAAAATTATTTATCCCCATATTATATTTAGATCCACTATAGACTTTTTTAAAAACTGAAACATAATGAGCTATTATTTTTGTGTTCAATCTTATTATTATATGTAAGCATAGGTGATATAATAATAATGATATTAAACGCACATTGTAAAGAAGTATATAACACTAGAAATGAAATATAAAAAACACGTAAATGTAAATGAAATCATTAAAAAATATTTATTTTACTAGTGCGATATTCGTTTCTCCACTCTTTCATTTAACTTTTGCAAATCGATCTGCATCTGTGTATTTGCTTATCGTAATTGGTGTTGCAGGTTAGCGTCCTTTATGTTTGAACATGTTCCGTGTTGGGTCATTTTCATTTTCGAATAAAACGATTCCCAGGTTTCTCAAATTGGAAAATTTCATGAGTTCATCACTCGCACCCCCGTTTATTCGCGCGCATCTTGAGTTCGCAGAATATAATTTAATTATTTTGCGAACTCATATAAAAAAGCCAATATCTGTCATATATTCGCAAGAATATTATTTTAAAATCAAAGTTAATTTTTTCTCATAAAATTAGTTAATTTTTGTTAATTTTCTCAGTTAATTTTTGTTAATCTCTCAGTTAATTTTTGAATATATGGATACACAAATAATATTTTTTTTAATACATTGGTTTTCACTACTTTCCTCATTATAAAGAAATATATTTTGTAAAAGTGTGAAAATTTTCATGGCCCGGAAAGAGGTTCAAGGCGGGCCGCGGGTTGTCCACTCCTGCTCTAGACCTTCAAGCGTTGTTTTTATTGTTTAGTTTTGCTTTTAGTGTTTTTGGAGTGCAACGTATATCTACCTCTTCGTGTTGTATTCCGGGCAACGTCTGATAAGTCAAAATGATCTGCAAATACGGCTTTCAGTCTGGCTCTTAGCGTGAGTTTCTTAGAGTTCTGCAGTGGAACTCATTTGGATTGTCCCAAAATAAGAAAGAGGATACTTAAAAAGACCCTTAGGTGCTCTTCTTTGACGATGTTGCCCAGACAATCAGAAGCCCTGCTACGATCCTATTCATGATATCCTTGAATGGCCTAGAGAAAACTCTGTGGCACTGCTACGGCTTTGCTGCGGTCACGATTGTTTCACATGCACCTTCACGGAATTAAACTGGCTCCTGACCCTCTCTGTCTCCTGTGTGATAAGCAGAAATAAATATATATGTCTCGTCTTGCTTCATATTCTGCCCTGACTCCTGTTTCTTTATGGAAGCGTTATTGGATTGCCAGACTTAAGTGGATGGATTACTTGATGTCATTTGTTTCTATATTGTTCTTTGTTATTATTTTTTATAATATCTGTTCTCCTGTAAATTTGCCATTGGAAATAAAAAAAAAATTAAAAAAGTTTTACTTTTTACGTACTATATACATACGTCATATAATATTTATATTAAGACAACAGCAAAAATTTTATGTCAGTTTTCAGAAGCAGTTACATCATTCATATTATATATTTTATAATCTCATTGCCTATTACCTTTATAATCCTTTTTATATTGGATTAACGACAAAAATATGTATTACCATAATCTTATAAATACTACACAAAATTTGATGCTTAATAAACTAATTCATTTTTATTAAAATCGAATTATTTCAAGTGGTATTTTAAATTATAGTGACATTTTAAAATGTAAAACACAATTAGAAGCAGATTTTGAATCATTGTCTGTCAGAATAGAGTGCTTCTGCCTTATATCAATAGAGAAAATAAACTGATAAATGATTTTGTGGAATAATTTTCTATGGGCACTCAAACGACAATAAAGTATGTTGTCAAAAGTTTTATTCTTTTAAATGTCCCTTATGTATGTATGTATTTGTCCCTTGTAAATGTAGGTATTCATCTCGAATTTGTTTATAATTTTATTATATTTATCATCTACACTTCTGAAGTAATAACGATATAATTACCCTTTAATTATATAATTTATTTACGCAATGTTATCTACTAAGGTTACTAGATTTTAAATATATATTTTTTACAAGAATACTTACAATGTTAATCTATTGGTTCGATTTTTGTAAAGCATATGAAGAAGAAAATATATCCAAAGCAGAATTGGTGAATGTATCGGTATCATAGATGTCTTATTTAATCAATGATGGAATCTCATAAGTAAAATTTAAGATTTAAGTACGCTAAATATTAAACATTTCTATACACGTTAAAATGAGTTATTAAAGCATTTATATTGCAATAAATAAACTCCAAAAATGCTAAAGTTTAGCAGCATTTTTATTAGAATTATTTTAGATTTTTTTTATTTGAATTGAATATTAGAATTTCTTTTATTAGAATTATTTTTTGAATTATTAAAATTATTTTTATTATTTATATTTTTTTTAATGCTTAAAAGCCAGTAAGAAGATTATAAAATATGATTCCATTTATTTTCGAGCATTAATAATTCTCTACTCTCCAAAACAATTCTTAATTAAATATAACACAATACCAATCCTCAAAAATAAATTTAATAGAAGATAAAAAAAACTTTAATTTTTAAGTACCTTATTTCAATATTTTACACACGGAATACTTTTTTTACACTACCTCGCATTTTCGGTTTCAATTAAGGAAACTTATTAAAACTCTAAGTAGAATAAAACAAATAACAAAAAAAGTTATGTTTTCCCAAAAAGGAAAGCCTCTCTTTTTGCTCGAATGCAACTCGCGCAACTCTTTAAACGCAAATGACACCGCCGCTCAAAGGAATGGGGAGGGGGGGGTGCAAAAAGTAGATTTCTGTAGTAGATGACGTGCACATAGCCCGTCCTTTATGAAGTCACGTACAGTGTCTGTTAGATCCTGGAAGTCTTTGTATATCCTCTTTTTTTTTCTATCTCGTTTCGTTTTTGCTCGGCTCCACCGTCTATGATGCACACGGAGCACGTCGTAACGTTCAGTATTCGATTTTCTTTTGTTGCTTACAGTTCATGGTTGGTGTCTCAGTCCCTATCTATTCATGGTTTTATCAGAGTTTTTTTTAATTTTATTTATGTTGGTGCTATACATGGCTCGGTCCTGCCATATTTCTTTATTTTTTTTTCTAGGCATGAATGGATAGTAAATCTCATCATGGCATATTTTGTGCTTAGGACGTAGGGAACATTTGATTCATCCCGAAGCATTTTTTTATTTATATATCAGCAAACCGTATTCTACTTGGTATGGAACGACCACCCATAGACTATGATTGCCAATGCATTGCTTCGTGAGAAATTTTAATTGTATTGGCGTGCTTCCTCCTACATTGCACACTTGTGTATAATGTGGGAGAAAGCACAAAAAACTACAAGGCTGTCTGAATGGCTTATTCTTTCATAGTATATTTTAAACACCAGTCACCTCGTTACTAAAAACAATAATTTCACCGTAAAAATCATTTCAATTACTTATTATTTTTTCAGTACGTTCAAAAGACTAAAAAGATGCAAGATGGTTCAACATATTAAAGATTTTAGTCATATTTATTGCTAGTCTGCTAGTATTCTATCAAAATTAATTATATTAAAAACTATCTGTATTTCTCTAAATATCATTTTTACATAAATAGAAATTTTTACATCAATTTCTAGACATAAATGGATAGTAAATCTCTTCATGACATATTTTATGCTTAGGACGTAGGGAACATTTGATTCATCACGAGGCTATTCTTTTATTTATATATCAGCAAACCGTATTATAAATTCATGTTTGTGAAAATTGCAACACCATGAAGGAATCGTCATAATTGAATGAAATTTAATACACAGTTGAATGGTAGTGGTACAAATAGATGCTTAAATGTTCAAAGCAAACAAACAATAACAAGAGATCGGAATCAGTATTTTGTGTAGCCACCACGCACCGCAATAAGTGCTGCTACACGACGTGTCATGGAGTCAAACAAATTTTGAATGTTTGCCTGAGGAAGAGCATTACATATTGTTTGTATGCGCACCCAAAGTTCGTCTGCAGAAGCAACAGGACGAGGATCACGAGCGAGACGCCGACCAACGAAATCCCACACATGATCAATCGGTGACATATCCGGGGAATACTCAGGCCAAGGAAGAAGCTGTACCTGCCGCGTTGCAAAGAAGGATTGAACAGTCCTAGCGATATGAGGGCGGACATTGTCCTGTTGAAATACAGCGTCTGGCAAGCTTTGAAGGAAGGGAGCAGCTTGGGGCTGTAGAACTTCACTGATGTACCGGTTGCTGTTCAGATTGCCCACAATTCTTAGCAATTGAGATCGTCCATGATATGCTATGACGCCCCAGACCATAACTCCGGGTGTTCGTCCACTGTGGCGTTCGATAATGCCCTCCGGAAGGAGGAGTGCATCGGCATAGCGTCTGACACAAATACTAAGAATGCTGTAACACAAATTAAAGCGGGATTCGTCAGAAAACACGACATGCTGCCAATCAGCACGCCAGTCTCAATGCTGAGCGGCCCATTGTAGCCGCAGGCGGCGATGGTTTAGCGTGAGAGGGATCCTGTATCAAGGAGTCCTTGCGCGCAGTCCACGCAGCAGCAGACGTCTACGAATTGATGAAGCACACAATGAAACACCTGTAGCTATTGACCACTGTGCTGCCAATTGTCTAGAGGAAGTTGTACGGTCCGTCAGCGCCATGCCGACTAGGTGTCTATCATCGCGAGCTGACGTCACATTTCGGGGTCCACTCCCGGATTTCCGAGTTGTCCGACACTCGTCCGTCCATTGCTTCCAAAGATGCATCACTGTGCTGCGGTAACGCTGCACAAGAGCGGCTACTCAGGATAAGACAATCCAGCTTCACGAAGGCCGATGATTCTGCCCCGTTCAAACTCTGTAAGTTGTTCAGATCTCGCTCTCTTTCGTCGAAGAGGTATAAGTAACGATTGAGCTAACGTTTACCACTAGCAGATAACCCCAGATAACCATACACGCCTCGCTACAACCGTCTATTTATTCGGATCCATCCGCCGTTCTGAATGCAGTCCGCATGATACTTCTCTGCAGGATTCAAATCTATGCGGTATAGTGCTTAATTCGAGTGCAATTAAGAGCGTTGTTTCATTAAAAGGTCATGTGTCTAACGATTAATTATCGATAATCCAATGTCGATGGGATTTAGGCAATTGAATTCTATTTTTTTAATTATTGGGAACTGATGACGTCATCGAGGTGTGTACTTGAATAATTTCATGCACCATAACTCATGATGTATATGCTGTTCGACAAAAGATGAATATTAAGCCATGCCAACAATTAGAAGATGCTATTAGTAGCCGAAAAATTAGAATCTTAATATGCCACATATATCTGAAATTTTCACTGGTATTACATAATAGGGCAATGTTTGTTTCGGACACATTCCATTGCTTATGTACTGTGTTTACAGCCAGGGAAAGATATCGCATCCAAGAATGTCGCACTATCAACTTCTTCGAGACCTTTTTCTGGTCTCTTATGTTCATGAATGTTCTTTTATAAAGACCATTTCCATCTTCCTGAAAGAACAATGCATACTAGTCTCAAGATTCACAACACGTTCAATGTCCCTTTATGATATTCACTTCATTTTTATTCACATACGTGTAGTTGTTTCCACTTAAGTGCTCTTACAGTATAAGTTGACAGCGAATGCTGATTTCGTAATAGTTTGTTTTGAGTTTTTATCTTATTTTGCGTAAATGATATATTTAATTTTCCTATAAAAATGTAAATCAGTAGAAATTAAAATTATAATGCATTTTTATGAAAGGGGAAAATAAAGGAAAGGTGTTACATTCAACCACACCAGAAGAATCGGAGGCCACTACTGAAGAAATTCGTTTTAATTATTAGAGGGCGCTGATGTAGCTTTTGTCACTTATTCGAAAGCAGTGGTTACATTTGTATAATTCCTTTCACTAACATTTAAAAATGAAATTAATTTCATGCAAATTAAAGTATTATTACATTTTTTGTAGAAACGTTTAATTAAATATATTTCAAATTTAATAGATTCCTAGATCATGTCCGTTACAAAATGAATTTGTAATACTATGAAATCAAAATAAAGGCATATTTTTGAAATAAAAACAAATAAATATGAAAAAAAATAACATTAATTAATAAAGTCTTAAAATATATGACATCTTAAAGTATGATATTTTCGAAATAAAAAAAAGGTAAATATGAAAAAAAAAATAATGATAAAATCTTAAAATATATAATATCTAATTTTACAATTTTGTAAACATTTTTTTTTATCTTTAAATATAAATTAAAATGTTAACTAAACAAGGAATTTATGTTTAATTAGAAAGTAATTTGTATCACTATTGATTTTTAAGCTTGAGTAAAATTAGCATACAGTTTACCAATTCTCGACATTTTGACATAGAAAAATTTGCCATTTGATTTACACGTGTAGCATATACAACATATTTCTTGAGCCTAAAAACGAATTTTTTGTCTTCAGATGTATTGCGTCAACCCTTGCTTTTGAAGATTTAGTTTAACTTTTATGTAATGTGGACTCCAGCAAACCATTCCAGCCAACAAAAATTAACTTTAAAAATACTGAAAATGTTGCTATGTATTTTAAAGAAAATATATGGACATTTTATTAAAATATTATTTTTAATCAGATCTGTAATTTTAAAAAAAGTTTAATGATTACGTAATTTTACAACTTTAAAAGGATTGCTTTATTTATTTTTTAACGACTGCAGACAACAAATTGATATAAAATTCATGTAAATAAGAAAAATTATTGAAATTTTATTCTTGGTTAAACTCGACCACTTATCATGCAAACAGCTTCTTTGAAACTTCGAAAACGTAGTTGGCATCCTACTGCATCATAAATAATCTTCCCAATGCATTTAGCAATATTTTTTTTTATTTCATTTATGAAGATTGATGCTCTAAATGTAGATTCTCAATATACGACTTCAACCAAGTGTTGAAATATTTATTGCGGGGAACTATTTGGTGGGAAAACTTTTGGAGAAGTGAATTTCGAAAATAAATCATAATATATCATCACTTTTTCCCACTATCCGAATTTTTTACCATGGCTAATGATTATGCAATCTACAAAAACATAATGGTTGGTTGGATGTGCATTTTTTTTTTCTAGAATAAAAAAAAAACAATAATTTTTGTTCAAGTTTAATTCATTACAGAAAAATAATGTGCAGAAAAAAAAATGTATTATTTTAATCTTAAGTAATTTTTTTTTTGAAATAAATCACAATAAGTGATAAAAAAATTAATTAATTAAAAGGAGATACTTAAAAAAAATAAATAAAATAATGATTTTTTAATAATAAATTTTAAGCTTTTCTCAAAACACTATATAGTTACAATATATATATATATAAAGGACAATCTCATTCAATCGATATAAAGATCAGATAATCGATATCGATCATAAAGATCTAGATTTTTTTTAAAATTTTTTATTGAAACATTTAATTAAAATACAAAGCGTTGAGAAACAAACTGAAGTAAATTTTTTTCAAAGACAATAAAAAAATAAATTCTAGTTTAATAGTTATTCCATGATATTTGATTTTGCAATTTCCTATTCTTATCTCCCTGCACTATTTTTTATTTTATTTTATTTATTTAATTTTTTTTTTTTTTTTTTGAAAATTCTGTTTAAAATTTAATGTTATCCTTCAAACAAAAAAAAAACCGTTTACCTAAAATGATGTTAGTATTGAATAATATTTTGCTTAAATATATATATATATATTAATGCATTTCAATAAATACCTATAGTTTTAAAATAAATTTTTAATTATATATATTGATATTTTTTGAAAGAATTAATTTATTTAATAGAATATAATTAAAAAAATTAAGAAATAGTATATGAATCTCTTAAGTACGAAATTTTAACAATTAATTAATTTTTAATGAACTTATTGTTACATACCCATTGACATTATATTACTTACACTTTTATACGCATTTACTTGAGTAATTAAATTTCAACTTCTTTTTTAAAACACATATATTATTAACTGCAGTATTGTTACAATCTATTTAACTGCAAATTGACTTTAATATTATAGTAACAAGGATAAAAACTACTATAGAAGCGAATGGAAACGAATTATATAATATGTATGTTTATCCTTAGTTACATTAGACTGTTTGTTTACTTGATTTTTATGCTTATAATCAAAGAATAAGTTTAAAATATTGTCCCATTATTTTAAACTATAACAAAATTAATATCATCAATGTAGAATCGACTGCAATAATTATAACAATATAATAAATTTTGAATACAATAAGATTCTAATCGAAATATTCCTGCTTTAGACTGAGTATATACATTGTATTAGATTATAAATTTATACATATATATAAATATACATTATTGGAGATGAACAATTTAAATATGCATGTTATGTATTTACTCCGTACAGTTTGCTAGACAGTGTAATTGTAACTGTGCAGTGAAGCTCATTATGACTATAGTAATTTAATAATGTTTCAAGTCCTATATATATTTTATCGCTTCAGTGATTAATTATTAATTCTCAGTTAATTATCGTTAATTAAATATTATATATGCACAATGTCAAAGTTAATTTTTTATGTTTCTTATAAATTGACACTATTATGGGAAAATTTTTAATTAAGTTATTAAAATATGAATTATGAATAGAAAAATTTAATAGGAGTAAAAAAAAAATTTTTTTAAAAATAAAAAATAAAAAAACATTATAACGAGTATAGTAAATTAAAAATATTTCTAAAATAGAGTGAAAACTTCTATACAAGTTTAAATAAAAATATTGAAAGATTTGAAAAAATAATAGACAAGAGGCTTGGAATGGCTTTGAGAAAACGTTTAAATAATATCAATTCAACAATTAGTAATGATATTTAATCATTTATTTATTATAAAATAATTGCTCTTTAACATATAAAATTGTTAAATAAATAAACATTGAATGGAAAGGAAGACTGTACTACTCAATATATTCGGAAGTAAAAGCTTTAAAGTAAGAATAGAAATAAAAATGCATTTCCTAAAGATTAAAAATATGTTTTTCGAACAAAAATAAAAATACATTGATTATTAAAAAGTTTTGGTATGAATATTTAAAATAAAATAAAATAAATTTATTTTTTATTTAAATAAATTTATATTTACTTTTTATAGTTAAAATTTCTTATGATTTATACTTGAAAGTAAAGTTTATAGGAGGAGTACTCATTATAATTGAAAGAACACAAAAACCTCAAAAAGACTTCACGACCACAGATGATCAGCTAGATCTGCCTTTTAAATAAATAATCATAAAAAAAATAATGTTATTTTACTTTACATTCACAATTTCCAAAGATCATTAAAAATAAAATATTATGCACCCCCAACTTTTTTTATTAACCACCACCAGCTTCAAATTCCTGTAATTGGCTGTCTAACAACTACGTTGGTAACTGATATCATTAGCTTTGATACTTCATTATGAGTACAATGCAACCCCAGTTACTCCTTTGAGCGTGAATTTTGCTCTCTTATTTAGAAAAAGAAAAAAAAAGGAAAACGTTATTACAGATATGCACGCCAATTTGCAATGACGAAAATAATCTTCTAATTGCTACATTTCAGAACATTTACATTTACGGCTGACTGAAAAAGCAGTGGTCCAGTAATTAGCTTTATTTAGTTATACGGTACTTCAATTTCAAATTTATGAGAATGAAGCAAGTAAAATAAATGACGTCGCTCATTTATATGCCACTATTAGTGGTGGGAGTTTAAATAGCAACGAGTATGATTCGAAAATGTACTTTCATTCAAATTTTATTAATTACTTTAAGGTAAATTTTGAAGCAGTAATTAGTAAAAAAAAAAAATAACCCTATTAAATATTTACATATAATGGACAAAAAGGATACCAATAAATGGCTTAAATATATATTTAAATGTTTCCATTAAAGTAATTAATCCTTCAATAACCCCACTTCAACAATTATTATTACTATTTACACAATTATTTATGAAAAAATAATTGTTCTTGAATATATAAAATTGGCAACTAAATAAACAAAGAATATAAAGGCAGACTATACAATAAATACATTCACAGGAAAAAAAAAAATTAAAGCAACACAAAATATTAAAATTTATGTTAAATTTCTTTCCTAAATTGAAAAAAAAAACTTTTTTGAACAAAAAAAAAATAATAAATTCATTATTAAAAAATTTTTATTGCAATATTTAAAATAAAATAAAATATATTTATATCTCTTTTTTTCAAATTTATGAGTTTATCTATTCTTACTTTTTTTGTATTTGATATTTCTTATAATTTATTCTTGAAAGTAAAGTTTTATAGGTTGAGTTCAAATTATAATTAAAAAAAAACGAAAACTTCAAAAATTTTTCAGTCCTTTACGACCACAGATTATTAGCTATCTCAGCCTTTTAAATAAATAAACATAAAAAAAAAATAATGCTATTTTACTTTACATTCACGATTTCCAAAGATCATCAAAAATGAAAGATTATGCACCAGCAACTTATGCTTCAAATTCCGGTAATTGGCTCACTAACTGCTAGTTTGGTAACTGATATCATTAGCTTTGATATTTCATTATCAGTACTGAGCAACCACAGTTGCTCGTTTGAGCGTGAATTTTGCTCTCTTGTTCAGATGAAGAAAAAGAAAGTAAAACATTATTACAGATACGCATGCCAATTTGCAATGAGGAAAATAATCATCTAATTGCTACATTTCAGAACATTTACATTTACAGCTGACTTAAAAAGCAGTGGTAAAGTAATTAGCTTTATTTAGTTATACGGTACTTGAATTCCAAATTTATGATAATGATGCAAGTAAAATAATTGACGTCGCTCATTTATATGCAACTATTAGTGGTCGGAGTTTAAATAGCTATGATTGGAAAACGAACTTCAATCCAAATTATATTAATTACTTTCAGGTAAACTTTGAAGAAGTAATTAGCACCAAAATTTTAATAACAGTATTAAGTATTTGCATAAAATTAGATATTATCTGTTTTTATTGGATAGCTCTTTATTTTTTAGTGCACCTTTTTTTATAAAATGTGTTTTAATAAAATTACAAATAGATGTTTAGCTATAAAATTTATAATTTGAACAATATGATTAAAATTTCTTACAGTAAATCATATATATATATATATATATATATATATATATATATATAATAATCAATTATTGTTAATGATATAAAAATACGTTAAACACTATAATCATAAATATATGTTTTCAAGTTTAATGATGCAAGTAAAATAAATGGCGTTACTCATTTATATGTAGCTATTAGTGGCGGGAGTTTAAATAGTTATGATGAGAAAAAGAAATTTAATCCAAATTTTATTAATTACTTTTAGGTAAATTCCGAAGAAAAATTTTGTAAAAAAATTAAATAACCATATTAAATATTTGCATATAATAGACAAAACGATAGCAATAAATGGCTAGAGAAAGTGTTTAAATAATATTCACGTTAAAATAAATAATGTTTCAATAGCCTCACTTTAACAATTAGTAATGATATTTAAACAATTATTTATTAAAAAGTAACTGTTCTTGAATCTATAAAATTGGTAAAAAAATAGACAATGAATAAAAAGGCAGACTATACATTAAATACATTCACAGATAAAAAAAAAACAATTAAAGTAACCCAAAAAATTAAAATTTATTTTGAATTCCTTGCCTAAAAATAAAAAATATATTTTTCACAAAAAAATTAAATAAATTGGTTATTAAAAAGTTTTAGTATGAATATTTAAAATTCATTAAAATAAATTTATTTTTCTTTTATTTTCAGATTTATGAGTTTAACATTTCCTAATTTTTGTATTTGATATTTCTTATAATTTATTCTTGAAAGTAAAGTTTATGGGTTGAGTGCAAATTATAAATAAAAGAAAACAAAAACATAAAAAAACTTCACAATCTTTTACGACCACAGATGATAAGCTATCTCAGCCTTTTAAATAAATAATCATAAAAAAAATAATGTTATTTTACTTTACATTGACGATTTCCAAAGATCGTTAAAAGTAAAATGTTATGCCCCACCAACTGTTACTTCAAATTCCGGTAATTGGCTCTCTAACAATTACGTTGGTAACTGATATCATTCGCTTTGATACTTCATTATCAGTACTGGGCAACCACAATTACTCCTTTGAGCGTGAATTTTGCTGTCTTGTTCCGATACAGAAAATAAAAAAAGGAAAACGTTATTACAGATACGCATGCCAATTTGCAATGCCAAAAATAATCATCTAATTGGTACAGTTCAGAACATTTACATTTACAGCTGACTTAAAAAGCAGTGGTCCAGTAATTAGCTTTATTTAGTTATACGGTACTTGAATTCCATATTTATAATAATGATGTAACTACAATAAATGGCGTTACTCATTTATATGCAACTATTAGTGGTGGGAGTTTAAATAGCTACTAGTATGATTCTAAAATGTACTTTCATTCAAAATTTATTAATTACTTTAAGGTAAATTTTCAAGTAGTAATTAGTAAAAAAATTAAATAACCGTATTAAATATTTACGTATAATAGACAAAAAGGATACCAATAAATGGCTTAAGAATATATTTAAATAATGTTTCTGTTAAAGAAATTAATTATTCAATAACCTCACTTCAACAATTATTATTAATATTTAAACAATTATTTATAAAAAAATAATTGTTCTTGAATATATAAAATTGGCAACTAAATAAACAAAGAATATAAAGGCAGACTTTATAATGAATACATTCACAGGAAAAAAATTTAAAGCAACAAAAAAAATTAAAATCTTATGTCTTTTCTAAATATTAAAAATATATTTTTTGAACAAAAAATAAAAATAAATTGATTATTAAAAAGTTATAGTAGGAATATTTAAAATAAAATGAAAGAAAATTTATTTCTCATATTTTCAAATTTATGAGTTTTTCGTTTCTTACTTTTTTGTACTTGATATTTCTTATAATTTATTCTTAAAAGTAAAGTCTATAGGTTTAGTGCAAATTATAATTAAAAGAAAACAAAAACTTCAAAAAACACTTCACATACTTTTACGACCACAGATGATCAACTATCTCTGCCTTTTAAATAAATACTTCAAAAAATAATGGTATTTTACTTTACATTCACGATTTCCAAAGATCATTAAAAATAACAGATTATGCACCACCAACTTTTGCTTCAAATTCCCGTAATTGGCTCTCTAACAACTACGTTGGTAACTGATATCATTAGCTTTGATACTTCATTATCAGTACAGTACAACCACAGTTACTCCTTTGAGCGGGAATTTTGCTCTCTTGTTCAGATAAAGAAAAAAGAAAGGAAAACGTTATTACAAATATGCATGTCAATTTGTAATGCTGAAAATAATCTTCTAATTGCTACATTTCAGAACATTTACATTTACAGCTGACTTAAAAAGCAGTGGTCCAGTAATTAGCTTTATTTAGTTATACGGTACTTGAATTCCAAATTTATGATAATGATGCAAGTAAAATAAATGACGTTTCCCATTTATATGCAACTATTAGTAGTGGGAGTTTAAATAGCTACGATTGGAAAATGATCTTTAATGCCCAAATTATATTAATTATTTTCAGGTAAATTTTGAAAAAGTAAGTAGTAAAAAAATTCAAATAATATTATTAAATATTGGCATATAATTAAAATTTGTCTGTCGTTATTTAATTTCTCTAAGTGAATTAAAATGTCGATAAAATTTAAATGCATGAATTTAGTACACTTTTTTTTATTAAATAAGAGAGTTTTTAAAATTCAAACTGAATTATTTAGAAACTTATAATTTTTACAATATATTTAAAATGTGTAACAGTAAATGATACCTATAAATAATAAATTGTTATTGACGATGACATAAAACCACATTCAACAATATAATCATGAAAATGTCTGTCTTTATTTAATATCTGTAAGTAAATTAAAATGTTGATATAATTTAAGTGCGTGCATTTAGTGCACCTTTTTTATTAAATATTTGATTTTATAAAATTCAGTTTAGTACGAATATTTGAAATAAATTAAAATAAATTTATTTTTCTGATAACATTTATGAGAAATTTTCCTATTTATATGTTTTTGATATATCTTATAATTTATTCTTGAAAGTAAAGTTTATAGGAGGAGTACTAATTATAATTAAATGGAAACAAAAACTTCAAAAAAACTTAACGACCCCATATGATCAGCTATCTCTTCTTTTAAATAAATAATCAAAAAAAAAATAATGGTATTTTACTTTACATTCACGATTTCCAAAGATCATTAAAAATAAAATATTATGCTCCACCAACTTTTGCTTCAAATTCCCGTAATTGGCTGTCTAACAACTACGTTGGTAACTGATATCATTAGCTTTGATACTTCATTATCAGTACTGTGCAACCACAGTTACTCCTTTGAACGTGAATTTTGCTTTCTTGTTCAGATAAAGAAAAAAAAAAGGAAAAACGTTATTACAGATACGCATGCCAATTTGCAATGCCGGAAATATTCTTCTAATTGTTACATTTCAGAACAGTTGCATTTAAAGCTGACTTAAAAAGCAGTGGTCCAGTAATTAGCTTTATTTAGTTATACGGTACTTGAATTTCAAATTTATGTTAATGGTTCACGTAAAATAAATGGCGTTGCTCATTTATATGCAACTATTATTGGTGGGAGTTTAAATAGCTATGATTGGAAAATGAACTTTAAAATCTAACTTTTATTAATTACTTTGAGGTAAATTTTGCTGAAATAATTAGTAAAAAATTGAATAACAGTATTAAATATTTGATAAAAGTGTATGATGTCTGTCTTTATTTGATCTCTATACGTAAATTAAAACGTTGATAAATTTTAAGGGCATGCATTTAGTGCATCCTGTTTTTTTCAAATTTGTTTTTCATAAAATCCAAAATGGATATAAATTAAATAAGAAATTTATAATTTGAACAATATTGTTAAAATTTCTAATAGTAAATTATATTTATTAATTATTTATTGCTATTGATGATAAAAAAAAATTCAGCAATATAATCATGAAAATTTCTTTCTTCATTTGTTTTATATAAGTGAATTAAAATGTTGATAAAATTTAAATGCTTGCATTTAGAGCACCTTATTTTTATTAAATGTTTTCATAAATTTCAAAATGGATATAAATTTATTAAGAAATTTAAAATCTGAGCAATATGATGAAAATTCGTAACAGTAAATGATATTTATAAATATTAAATTGTTATTGATGATGGTATAAAAATACATTGAACAAAATAATCATAAAAAGCTGTTTTTAAATTATTTATGAAGAATGAATTTATTTCATTAACTCATTTATTTTTTAAAAAATGACAATTATTCACCTTTAAATATAATAATATATTTTGTTTTCTGATTATCCTAGTAACAAAAGTATAAATTTGAATTTTAAAAGATATGTTCTTTTAAATATCAAATAAAAATATATAATACAAACTGTATATCAAATTAAAATACTCAAAATAAAAATAAAATTTCTTGTACGAATTTAGATTCATAAAATTATTCAAATTATAAAAAAAAATCAATTTATTTATTCATTTTTATACAAAACTTCTCATCCCTATTGGCTTTTAAATATAATATTTCTTCATACAGTTATTTTAAAAGGATTATTTTTTATACAAAATATTTATCTTCAAACTATCCATTAAAATGCAAATTATTTGTGCATTATAGAGGGGGAATCAAATAAATATTTTCTGCCTTCTAAGCGAAAATCAATAATTTAAAACTTTGTTGCGACAATAATTTAAAATTCAATGATACTTCGAAGTATAAATTTTATTTTCCCAATATATTTTCTTCAAAATCATATAAAAATCAAAATCACGAACAACGTCCAAGAACTCCTCATCTTTATGGAAGAGAATATGCAGCCAATTTCCTCGATTTTTCAGTTTCTTTATTTTTTTAATTCCATCTCACCATCTTTTTGGATTCACTGCAAAAACTTAACTCAAAATCAATAACAGTTGTAAATTATTTATCTTTCAGCTGACAACGCAAGAAAAGATTTGTTTTGAAGATGATCCGAGGAAATGTTTATTATTTTTTTTTATCGTACGAAATGCTGACAGTAGCTTTATTTTCTGTTTCGTCTTCGCAGTGCTACGCTGCAAGTGCTGCAATTGTTACATCCCATTCAATCGAAAATCGAACCACTCCCTGAATATGCCGATGGCTGTCCACTCTGTTAGAGTTGTATAAACATACAATTGGTGGTCTGAAGCTTCTAGGATAGAGAAGTTGGGTGCTGGCCTGGTATATCGCCAGGGAGTTTATTGATTCCTGCGACTGAGATATTATTCTCAGTAACCTGCGCTTTGATCACAATGTGAGTTCAGATGGAATAGGACTGTGCTTTATGGGTTCAAATTACTGGGAAATGCAAGGATACAGCGCTACTCCGAAGAACTATTGCAATAAGACTGCCGATTCTGAATGGCTGTCGGGGGCCGGACATTTTATGGATGATAGATGTACGGATATGCAATGTCACATAAATTATGTTGTCAATTTTCGTATTCGCTTAAGGAGTTTGAAACATTCCATTTGTAATTTCAATTAAAGATACTACATAGTCAATATATTTTATATATTTATTAGCTGTATAACGTATAAAATATATTAATTATATAACAATATTAAATATTCACTATAGTATATTAACTATAATTCTTACTGCTGGTAATTTAACCACGAAATTACTGAAACAGATAATTACTTAAACAATAATTACTGAAACATATAATTACTGAAACAATAATTACAGAAACAAATAATTACTGAAACAGATAATTACTCAAACAATAATTACATAAACATATAATTACTGAAACAGATAATTACTCAAACAATAATCACTGAAACTAATTACTCAAACAATAATTAATGAAACAGATAATTACTTAAACAATAATTAATGAAACAGATAATTACTCAAACAATATTTAATGAAACAAATAATTACTCAAACAATATTTAATGAAACAGATAGTTACTCAAACAGACAATTCTCTATGTTTTTTTAGCAAAATAATGGTA
>BPLQ01004754.1:265639-289843 GCA_021605075.1 Caerostris darwini
GACAATTCTCTATGTTTTTTTAGCAAAATAATGGTAGTGAATAAAAAGAGGGGTCAGTTATATTTTATCCATAAGAGAAAAAGTAATAAAAATTGTCCTTTTTTTAATTCTTTTAACGTTGTATGAAAGTGAAATCCAGAAAATACATTTAACAATATAGCATATAGATAACAAATATTTCTATGGCGGTATGAGACAACTAGAAAAAAAAAAACATTTTCCAAGGAAATTAATATATTTTTGACACAACTTCAAATTAGGCCAACCATTTTTAAAAATTAGAGTATTTTACAAAAACAGTTAATTTTAATAGATGCAAAAAATAGAAGGCAAAATCCATATATTGTAAAACATTTTAGGTTAGAACATATATCCTGAAATAACCCGAAATCCTTTAATTTATTTTTTTCCTATGAAGCAAAAATAATATATCTAAATGTGAGTATTTTATAAATTAAATGAATGCATTGTTTAATCTTTTGGAAATGATTGTTGTGAAACTATTGACGATTTATTTAATACTGTGTGTAATAATAATATTCATTGTGTATCACTCAGCGTTTTCTTAAAATTCACATTTCCTTGAATTGCTCATTTGATCGTTTTCTCAATGGATGTTATTGGAATAGGAAATTTATCTAATGGCTCTAATGTTTGACCAATTGATGGTAATGGCCGGGTAATGTGTAAATCAATCTAGATTTTATACTATATAAAAATTTAATTTTGAGGGAGATAATATTGGATATAAAATGTATGATAATTATATTTAGTCAATCAAATATTCATTAATTTTAAAACAGCAAATTTATGTTAATAAATTTCGAAGTAATTTAAATAAACTTTTACTTTATTTTGATTCGTTTAAAGAAATGTCTTTTTCTGTGATGAATGTTTATCACTAAAATTAATACATAAAATTGCAAAAAACTAGTTTTTCTTTAAATTAATTTACTTGACAAGAGTGAACTTAAAAGAGAGAGTGTCTTTCCAACATAATTCTCGTAATTCCTTTTAAGTGTAAAGTATTCTATAGTTCCTGATCACTTTAATTTGTACCATATGAAAACTATAGCCTAAATGTAGAGCATTCGGGAGTAAATAGGGTATTTTAGTATGCAGTTTGTGCAATTGGATTGTAACTGGGTGTGGTTGAGTTGATATTTGAGAAGTCACACACACATACAATTAACGATATACAATATTTAACACATTTAAAGACATATAATTATAGATTCCTGGAAGGATTCCACTTCTAAGCTGAAACCCAGTTACTCAGGTACGCGTGGGAGGTGCGAACTATACTTCCTCTACAGGTGAGAGTCTGTAGGCCAACTTATACTCAGAGTGCGTTAAATAGATTTTCTCTCGGGAGGAGAGACAATAAACTAAACGTTTCTCAAAAGGAGTGCAAGCTATGCAGTACGAGGGGAAGAGTTTCGAGGCCTACTAACCATTTTTCTTGAACGTCGCAGGGACAGCTATTAACAATTTTGTACGGTTACAATATATTTTCAGCCTTTTGTTTATGAAGGACCTATACTTCTATATATTTATAAAACTTATGTTATTTTTTATATGGTAAACTATTCTACGATATATTAAAATCTTTGAAATAATAGATTAAAACAAAAATGTGTCCAAACATTTTATATGCATTGGAGAATTAGACACAAAGTTTGTATTAGCTGGAAATTGGTAATGAAAAAGGCTTTTTAGTATTTCTTAAATAATTCAATAATTTTTTTTTCAAAGCTATTAAAAGAAAATATAATTTTTTTGAAATGTAAGATATAAAAATTGCGAAGTAATCTTTTAGTAAAACTATTTTTAATGAAACTTGAAACTTTTACATTTTTTGTCAACTTCAAAGATTTTTTCAAAACTCAAATTTTACTTAATCTTTTAGTGATTCAAAAAGGAAGTTATCTGGAGTCGAATGAAGTAACTGAATCATGTATAAAAAATAAATATGAACAAATACAATTTTATTTTAAGTATTCATTCGCATCCATTTTCATAAAATAGTTGAATTCTTTGTAAAGGGATTCAACAGAAGTAAATACAGTGTTCAGTGAGTCAGAAAATACCATTTTAAATACAATTCTTCAGACAGGGAATAACAAAAAAATCGCATTATGTCTTATTCATTCTTTTCCATTTCCGCAAAAATAGAATGTTTCATTGTACTTGAACCCTTAGTTTGTTGATGAAATTAAATTTCTCTCCATTTTTTTACTTTTTAAAAAGGCACTTGGCAGTTGAGCGGGCGGGAAAGGTAAACTAGGAGAGAAAAAAAAGAAACCCAATTTAGAAAAAGAAAGACATTTTTTTCCTTCTATTTCATAAAGTACGCATGGAAGATTAACGAACGAAAGAAAGAAAAAAAAATTTAATTTAATTTTAGCTGACACGGTGAGAAATACTACCTTGACAAATTTTCAAAGATTAAGTTCTTCATGTAAGCGTCAAAAAAGGTTTTGTCTCAAAATGTTCCTTAGAAAAAATATTCTATTCAAAAGACTTAAATGCAAAATTCGCTTTAAGTCTTAAAAAAAGTTGCTCACTTTGTTTTTAAATTCTTATACGGCTTCTAAAAAGCTTAATTCCCTCAATGTTTTCTTTTGTCTTTTGTTAATGTTCCAGATCTTGGAAAATGTGTTGAATAATATTTCTTATGAATGGCAATCCTCCCTAGTGATCTAGTCATTTTATGCGATAGCTGGAATATAAAAGACTATTACAACTACACCACACCACATCACTGTGCCTAGAGCTGAGTTGCCCTTATACAGTTTGGGAATGATATGGGTGAAATGAATGGATGCAAGATGGAGGCGGAATAATTTTGCATAGTTCCATTTTGGAGGTATAGAAACTGAACAATGAGGACATTTCTTACGAAAACAGAAGAAAATACCAAAAAATTTTAAAATTTAAAAAAGGCTGAAATATGAAACGAGAAAATATATAAATACATTAGGTAAGATATTAGAAAAAATTTAAAGCGATGTAATACAATAAACACTACATAGGAGAACATAAAAATCAGAGGAATAAAAAAGACTGAATCAATTGGATAGAATCAGATGATTCGATTTTCTACGGGAACTCATGTTACAATCTTTGCTCTAAGAATTGGGTCAAATCAGGGCTGTAGCATTTTTTCGATGAGAAAAGTTGTAGCATTTCGTTATCAGGAGAGAGGAATATATATTCGTTAAGAAGTACATAAAAACAACCTAAAACTAAAATTTGATAGCAGATAATCATGTGTATATCTATATTGCGTGCAAATATTGTTTTGTACTAATGAGAACAACCTGCTACTCAAATAGGGCAACAGATAATCAGTGTTATGGATAATGAGAACTCATGAAATTAGCGATTGTTTCTTCGACCTTCACATGCAGGAAAAATTAGAGATGGGATAAGGACTGCTTCATGAGTTGGTGTATCGGAATTTGTAATAGACCATGGACTAAAGAAATAGCGACTCCAACCAAAATTCCAGGAAGCAGACATATTGTCTTAAAGAGAGTTTTTTTTTGAAGAAAAAAAATAGAGTTTTGCGATGTGTCGACAAAAAGTGTTGTTTTCTTTTTCTTTCTCTGAAATAACTGAACAGGCAGGAATTTCCGCCTGTTTCCAAATTGAGCTCTTTGTGGTTTCGTATATCACGCCGAGTGATAATTAAGGTCTACCGCAGACCAGGCACCTAGATTGATCCTAGACTCGAGAACTCTGAATTTCTCTGATATTTGAGTGAACTACACTTGTGAAACAAATTTATAATTTTCCTTTTCATTTCTTCGTAAACAGAGTTCTGCTTATATATATATATATATATATATGTATACATAATGCTTGTAATTAAAAGGTAAAGTGTCTCAATGAATGTGAAAGTGGTCCTCTTCGTGAAACCGTTATAGGTCTGGTATAGGCCGAGACGTTATAGTGCGGATTATGATAAAGGATCCACTCACATTGACAGGTGACTCATATTACATCTAATAGGAGTTAATGTGTGCGAATATCACAGATTTATATTTCTTAAATTATTCATTATTATGTCATTGGTGGTTCGCGATTGCCCACCAATATTCCATTCTCCCATTTTTACCATCATATCCCTAGGCATAGGGGTAAGGTGTGGACAAATGAAAAGAAAAGTAATCATTATACAAACAAAAATTCCTTTACCCCTAAATTCTAAGAAAAATTTTATATAGCTTCATATTGTTCTCACAAAATTCCATGAAATCCATACATTTGAATTTGGAGATTCATTGAGAACAACCATTCAACTTAACTTTTAAATTTTTATCAACAGTAACAAACTTTTTATCAACAGTAACATTCTCATAATTAAATTTGAGTCGTTAAAAAATCGTGATTATGGTTTTATTCACAGTCAGTGATCATGTATTTATGAAATAAATTATTTTTTATAAGCTACCCTCTTTTTTATTAGACTACCCTCTTTAAATTTTAATCACCTCTTATAAGAAAAATGACTAAACAAAAGAAATTAAAATAAATTCCTGTAATGTATTATGATTGGAAAATATATATTTACCAAATATGAAATGATAGGTAAATATTGGAGATTACATGTTCTGCTTAGAACTGAAGGAATATATTTAGATTATATATATTATGATATCGATACATTTGAATTTCGCTGACATGCATTTTTTGCACTTCATTATAACAGGTGATAATGCATGGACATCTAACGTATCATTAATTAGAAATTATACATTGTTTATAAATGTATTAAAAAAAATAGGAAAAATTGTGTTACTAAATGGCACCATTAAAAAAATATAGCAAAAAAGAAACAAGAAATATTTTTTTTGTAAGCACTAAGAAAGTATAAACCATAACATTTTGAGTTTGCTCGTTAAATGGCGAAAAATTCAATAAAAAAAGAAATTATACCATTATTTTTTTCTGACTTCAATGTTCAGTTTTATTCCCCTTACTTTATGAGATTGTAAAGTGAGAAAACTATTTTATTTTGGCTCCTGAAAACTGTTTTATTGTTGCAAAAATCTTTTTATTACATACTGAGAAAACAGATTTCTTCAATCATTATAGACATCATAACAAATAGTGAAAACTTGAATCATTTTTATTGTATACTTTTGATACCCGTTAATGATGTTTACTTGACAAATAACTATACATTTCGTGACTTTTCTAAGAAGAACTAGGTAAAAGAAACTTCGTTTCAGAAAAGTTAAAAAACTATTTTCCTACATTGAATTACAACAATATATATACATTTTTAAAAAATGTTCGTGGTTTTTAGAAAAATAAGATTGTATAGAAATAATATGTGATTTTTTTTTGTGACAGAAATAAAAAAAGTTTTTTTTTCATAATATGGAAAGACTTGTAACTATTATTAATGCCTAGAATTTCTCACTACATACAATTTACAAATATACAATCGATTTACTTCAATGTATAGAAAAAAATATTATATGGATTAAATGAGTATGATTAAGTATATTAAGTATTATATATATGATTAAGTTATTTTTCAAGAAATTTTCACCTACATTCTATTGTTGAACATATAGGGTCTCTTATATTTTCAAATACACTGGTTGATTTCAATTAAAAAAAACTATGCTGTAAATTAAAGGTCATTGTTAAAGAAATGCAATATGCAATAAAAGCAATATATAGCAATGAAAATAAAAGCAATATATAAGCAATTATACCATTGTTAAATAAAAGCAAAGACGAAAAGAAAATAGTGAATTAAAAGCAACAAGAGTTTGTTATTTATTTATTTGTTATTAATTTATTTATTTGTTTATTTTTGCAGCTGAAGATAAGAGTATCTATTTGGAATAACTGCTTGTCAATAATATCATTCTACCATCAGATGATGGTTAGGAGTTATTCTTAAATCTTTTTAACTTTATGTACATTCCTTGTCAGTAGCATCAATGATATGAATCACTTTTTAAAAATAAATTATATTCAATTTTATTAAAAAACAATTAAAAAAAAATTATACAATATTAATGAATATAGTTTTTCTAAACATCTTAAATTAAGATGAAGTGTATTACAAAATAATTCGAATTTTAGTTTTAAAAATTGCTTAAAATAATTCACACTGCTCTAAATTGGAATACAGAATACAATATGTTATTTCCTGATAATAATAACAAATATATGTAATATTATTTTAAATTATTGCCTGAATTCATATGAGAAATGTTAGATCAATGAATATATTTTTTCTCATCCAAGATCATGAACCCTCAACGGATTTGTGAATTCCAGATGTCATAATGTAAAGGAATTTCAATGTGTTTCTGTTAAAAAGAGATAGAAAAAAATTTCAGATTGTATATTAAAATATCAAAAAAAATTGAATTAGATTTAAAACTGCTGTTAATGTGTTGACATAAACATTAGTTACGTCAAACGTGTTAGATACCATGAGATTTATGTTGAAACTTTATTTTATGTGAAATTAATCATGTTTAAACATTGCTTTAGTTTAATTTATGTCATAAATTGATAGGAATATTTTTAAATTCATGACTTCGAACTAATAATTGTAACTGAGATTAAATATAACAATCCGCAGTAACTTCAAAAGCATTATGCTATGCTATTTGTAAAGAAGATATTATTTTAATAATTCTGCCATTCTTCATATTTCTAAAACTCTTATAATCTCAAACAATCTTCACAACATTAATGTAAAGTAATAACGAAAGCATTTATGTCAAAGTCATCCGACAGGAAACATATTAAAAACATACACAACAAGCTTCACCCAAGGCTGGCTTGTTTGAAAAGCCAGAGTTTGTGTCGAATATATTTACCAAAGCAATGGCACCAGCCCAAACTGAACATTCCTGGAACACCATTATGAATGATAAGATTGGAATGCGCAAGTTTCTACAGAAATCCCATAACGATAAGGAAGACGCCATCATAAACGCATTATCACCGACCACCCTTTATGCACCCAGAATATTCAGGACTGCTATAATGGCGGTTGTGAGTCATTTCCTGAGCGACTTACACGCATTGTTGGAGGAGTTTTATCAACTGTCAGGTGGCTAAATGGGCTCCAGATACCAATGAGAAGGTATGCCAAGCACTTATCGCCAAGTCGGAGATATGCAGTCGTTTTTCGTTTAAATGAGGAAAAATGTCAACTGCCTAGTTCTGATTTTGAGTTTGTCTAAGCGCCATCAACGTAGAACTATTTCGGAAATTAATTCTGGGTGGATGTGAGTTAGATTAGCTGTGTTCATGAAACACATTGTGTTTCACTGTCGCTATAATTTTAGCGAAGGAAATTAATAGTGTTTATGCAATATTAATTTACCAGGAAAACTATTTTAATAAATACAAACTTCTATAAAATATTGCAACAGATTTAATATCATGTAATAAAACCGAATTAGCGAATACCGAAAATGATCTATAACATAAAAGACATATTTATGAGATAATGGGGCTTATATAAAATCCAGTGTTCATTTTCAAGCGTTTTCCACAGGTCCTCTTTTTATAATTAAAAAAAAATCAATGTAAATGCAATGAAGGGTTTTTGTGCACAAATTCAAACCATTCAACTATCTGAATATTACGGGTTTAAGGGATTGTAATGAGTTTAAATGGTTAAGTCGACTGACTAACGTTGAAAGAAACACGATGATTATACTTAGTTCGTAAAGTGCATTATTCAAAAACGTTCGTGGATCACATTAACACAGACATGCACTATAAGATTAGTTAGGCAAACGCTTTTTTTTGGCCTGACTGTCAATCGATCGATACGATAGGGGCGGTCTGAAAAAAACGTAACAATCAAGAGAGACAGTGTATTTATATGTGTAATTCTATTCTTTTTCACTTCTATATGCATTTCGATACGAGGCGACATACATTTGTGATTTTCCCTGTGTATCTCAAAAAATTTGTAACAATAACAATTTTCCTTGTTATATCACATGTACCTATAGTTTTATTTAAACTTATTCTTTTGCAAAAATAGGAAATTCTGAATTCTAAATATCTGTCAGAAAGGACAAAGTAAAGATCTCGTGCAAGTTTCATGTTCTTATCTGCTTATTCATTCAACTTAGATGAATTTTTATAGTTGTTAATTTATTATTTTTTTTTCCAGTGTATTTTAAGTTTACTGTATAAGTCCATAATCAGAGATATTTTTAATACGTGTACACGTGTACATTATCTGTTTTTAAAATGCCATAATTATCCAGTGCAAAAAATTTGCCAAGCCTATATTTTGTATAACAAAATATTATATATAGGATTAGATTTTTCAATCACTCATAGCCATCTCGAACTTTTTCATTCTTCATAGACATTTCATGCTTTAAACAGAATTTCATTCTTTATTTTATTGCATGTTTGATATAAAATAGTTCAGAAATAAAATTAAAATTCACTCAGTTTAAAATACCTTCAAGAGAGAAAATGCATAGCTTTTTTATTCACAGGTAAAACGCATTTTTGTATTATACATCATCTTCGATGATTATGTTGAACTGTTATTTTATTGTTTTGTATTTTCGCTCAATATTATTATACAGAGAAGCTATACGATAAATTTTTTCCATATGTAACATAATCATAATTTTTCCCTAAGCTTCAAGAATATCTGGTACAAGAAAAATTGATGTTTTGTCTGTCGACCTGATAACACGGAACAGCTAAAGTAGAGGGTAACACTGCATAACGTAATTTTAGATGAAGCGTTTCCTTATTTTTCGAGTCTACACTGCTATTGCGCGTCATCCATCAAATGCTTGAAAGGCAAGAAATGTATAGATTTTACAGCTTAATACTTTTCTCATCTTCAATCCTCGAGGAAAAATAAAGGCATTGTCTGCAGTAAAATGCCTCACGCTGTTGTCGATATATTGAAAAATTATAAATCCTTTTGTCCTGGCGTTTACACTTTCACAACGATAAAGAGACTTAGAGGATAAAGTATGTGTTGCATGTATTTTTTTTCAATACCTTATAAAAGTTGCCCTTTAATATAAAACATGTTCATAAAAAATATTTTTCGCGTAATGCAGATCAGACACATATTTCAGACTTTAGAGATTCAAGCAATTTAAAAACTGTATATGAAGTATGTTTAGTGCCTACCACCATGATATTACGAATATTGGAATTATATGATTAAAGCCAACCAGTAAAAAGTGTTCTATGATGTAAGTAAAAGATAAAATTAGGTGTGCATTACATTAATTACGTGTGATAAAATTACATTTCCATGTAATTAAAAAATTATATCTTTTCAGTATGATTATAAAATTGCATCATTTAGATAGTATTGCACTATTGTAATGCGATTTTAGTTAGTGAATTTTTATTATTTTTTTACAACATTAAAAGTTATATTCGGTTATAATTTTTTTTCTTTTTTTTTCTTGCTGCTTATGTATAATTAAACGAGCATAAATTTCGTCTGTGGGGTACAATGTAGACCTACCTTCTAGTAGTGCACACTGGGCAACGTTCTATATTGCAAAGTAGTCTTCAGTTTTTGGCATAAACTCCGATGTTTTTATAGTTGTTCCTCTAATTTTCTTGTAAATGTATTTTAAATTTACTGCATAAGGTCATAATAAGAGATATATTTTAAATATGTACTTGTATGTACACTCGTGCATTGACTGATTTTAAAATGCCATGATACTTCAGTGCAAAAAAAAAACAATCCTTTATTTTATACAGCAAAATATAAGATTAGATATTTTGATATATGATAAACATTTTACACTTCTTTCATTCTTGATAGACGTTTCATATTTTAAACAGAACATCTGTAACATTTCATATAAAATAATTCATAAATAAACTTCAAATTCACTCAGTTTAAAATACCTTCAAGACAGGGAATCCATAGATTTTTATTCACAGTTAAAACGCCTTTTGGCATTATACATCATCTTCGATGATTATATTGGACTGCTATTTTATTATTTACATTTTGTCTCAATATTCTTATACAGAGAACCTACAGGAGAAAATTTTCTCAACCTTTTTATTCACAGGTAAAACGCCTCTTTGTATTTTACATCATCTTCGATGATTACATTGGACTGTTTTTTTTTTTTTTATTGTTTACATTTTCCCACAATATTCTAGTACAGAGAACCTACAGGATAAAATTTTCCCATATGAAACATAATCATAATTTTTGCCCTAAGCTTCAAGAATATCTGAAACAAGAAAAATTGATGTTTTGTCTGTCAACCTGATAACACGGAACAGCTAAAGTAGAGGGTAACACTGCATAACGTAATTTTAGAAGAAGCGTTTCCTTATTTTTGAGTCTACACTGCTATCGCGTCATCCATCAAATGCTTGAAAGGCAAGAAATGTATAGATTTTACAGCTTAATACTTTTCTCATCTCAATCCTCGAGGAAAAATAAAGACATTGTCTGCAGTAAAATGCTTCACGCTGTTGTCGACATATTAAAAAAATATATAAATCCTCTTGTCCTGGAGTTTACAATTTCACAACGATAAAGAGACTTGGAGGAGAAAGGATGTGTTGCATCTATTTCTTTTCCAATACCTAATAAAACTTGCCCTTTAATATAAAACATGTTCAGAAAAAAATATTTTTCACGTAATGCAGATCAGACACATGTTTCAGACTTTAGAGATTTAAGCAATTTAAAAACTGTATATGAAGTATGTTTAGTGTCTACCACCATGATATTACGAATATTGGAATTATATGATTAAAGCCAACCAGTAAAAAGTGTTCTATGATGTAAGTAAAAGATAAAATTACGTGTGCATTACATTAATTACGTGTGATAAAATTGCATTTCCATGTAATTAAAAAATTTTATCTTTTCAGTATGATTAATACATACGATAAAGATACTTGGAGGAAAAAGGATGTGTTGCATGTATTTTTTTTTCAATACCTTATAAAAGTTGACCTTTAATATGAAACGTGTTTATAAAAAAAAACATTTTTCATGTAATGCTGATCAGACACATATTTTAGATTTTAGAGTTTGAAGCAATTTAATAACTGTACGTGAAGTACGTTTTGTTGCCATCCATATGATATTTTGAATATTGGAATTATATAGTTAAAGCCAGGCAGTAAAAAGTGTTCGATGATGTCAGTAAAAGATCAAATTTCGCATTTTCGTGTAATCATAATATTATATATTTTAAGTATAATTATAAAATTATATTTTCAGTATAATTATAAATATATATATTTTCGTTATAATTATAAAATTATATCTTTTCAGCATAATAAAATTACATCTTTTCGGCATAGTAATAAAATTACGTCATTTAGATAGTATTGCCCTATTATAATATGATTTTAGTGAGTATAATTTTTATTATTTTTTGACTACATAAAATGGTATATCCAGTTAGTTTACATATAATTTTGTTTTTTTTTTAAATTTTTTTCTTGCGTTTTTTGTATAATTAAACTTGCATACATTTAGTCTTTCTCGTTCAATGTAGAACCCTCCTAGTGGTGCACCCTGAGCAACGTTCTATACGGCTAAGTGATCTGCAGTTTTTGGCGTAAGCTTCCATATTTTTATATTTGTTCCTTTAATTTTCTTGCAAGTGTATTTAAATTTACTGTATAAGGTTATAATAAGAGATATTTTTTAAACATGCACACGTATATAAACATACGTATTGTCTGATTTTAAGATGTTATAGTACTTCAGAAAAAAGAATTGCCAATCGTATATATTGTATTGTAAAGTATAAGATTAGATACTTTGATATATGATAAACGTTCAACATTTCTTTTATTCTTTATAGGCAATTCATGTTTTAAACAGAATTGTTGCAACATTTGATATAAAATACTTCAGAAATAAAATTTAAATTCACTCAATTTAAAATACCTTCAAGACAGAAAATCCAGAGCTTTTTATTCACAAGTAAAACGCCTTTTTGTATTATACATCATCTTCGATGATTATATTGGACTGTTTTTTATTGTTTGTATATTCGCTAAATATACAGAGAAAATACAGGATAAAATTTTCCCATATGTAACATAATCATAATTTTCCCCTAAGATTCAAGAATATCTGGTACAAGAAAAATTGATGTTTTGTCTGTCGACCTGATAACACGGATCAGCTAAAGTAGAGGGTAACATTGCATAACGTAATTTCAGAAAAGCGTTTCCTTATTTTTCGAGTCTACACTGCTCTTTCACGTCATCCATCAAATGTTTGAAAGGCAAGAAATGTATAGATTTTACAGCTTAATACTTTTCTCATCTTCAATCCTCGAGGAAACATAAAGGCATTGTCTGCAGTAAAATGCCTTACACTGTTGTCGATATATTGAGAAAATATAAATCGTCTTGTCCTGGAGTTTACAATTTCACAAAGATAAAGAGACTTGGCTGTAAAAGGCTGATGTATTTTTGTTTTCAATACCTTATAAAAGTTGCCCTTTAATATGTAGCATATTCATAAAAAATATCTTTTATGTAATGCAGATCAGACACATATTTTAGATTTTAGAGATTGATGCAATTTAAAAACTGTATATGAAGTATGTTTAGTTTCCACCCTATAAATATTGGAATTATATAGTTAAAAACAACCAGTAAAACGTGTTCAATGATGTCAGTAAAAGGTGAAATTACACCTTTTCCTATAATTATAATATATCTTTTCAGGATAATTATAAAATTATATCTTTTCAGTATAATTATGAAATTACATGATTAAGATAGTACTGCACTATTGTAATACGATTTTAGTCAGTGAATTTTTATTATTTTTGTACAACATAAAATGTTATATTCGGTTATATTACATAGCATTTTTAAAAATTTTTTATTACTGTTTTTATATAATTAAACGAGAATGCATTTCGTCTTTGGGGAGCAATGCATATATACCTCCTAGTGGTGCACACTGGGCAACGTTCTATACTGCTAAATAGACTGCAGCTTTCGTCCTGAGCTCTCGCTACTATCCTAAACATGTCCTTCAGTTGGCCTGAATGTATTGCAATGGAATGCTGGTGGCTTGTCTCAATAAAAAATAACTGATCTATGAACATCTACATCCCATTGGGATTTTTGACGAACCAAACTACATTCGTTGGAATTTGGCAGAACAACCAGAATTCAATAAAGCGCAATACAGAAAAAATTTGATTCTATGTGAAATATCAGTATCTCACAGATTTCCCGGAAACAAATCTTCTTTAGCATATTCATTGCATGATTTGGTGTACTTTTGAAAAAAAACAGGAATTTGGCAAGATAAACATAAATATGCTACATTTTCTTTCTTGCTTGGGTGACACAAACGACATGTTTTCCTTGATTTTAACTTTGCTTTTTCTGTGCACTGCTCCAGTTTCAGAGACTCCGTTTATTTTCCTAAAATCTGTTTTATCATTAGGGTCAATTCTATATTTATGCTTGAATTTTTAACTCCTGTATGCAACAGTGGTCGGACTAAATCTTTCGTAAATCATTTGAAAAACATCATTATGGTCATAATAGAATTTTTGGAATAGTCTTGGCACAAATTGTATGCTTTTATTGTACTCATATATACTAAACAGATAGGAGAGAACCATAAGTCAATACATTGTCCTGCTGCTGCATGAATTAACAAATAATTTTCCATCTATGCATCAATAGCACCTGTTGTAAAATGCTATAGTTGTTTCTGAATCAGAGACATCATTATAATCTGACGAAATTTTAGAATCTGTTGAGTGGGAATTTTCGCAGACAAAATCTTCTTCACAGTCATCTTCTCCACTAAAATCACTTCTAACTTCATCTTAAATCTTCTGTAACTCAAATAGATAAATAAATCTCTTCGGACCTAACTTACAATGTGTACAACTGCCGAAAATTGTAACGCCGAAAGGGAGATGAGATCTCACAGACCACTCTTGCAGAATGTAATGCAATTTCTATCGGATGCACATGCCAAAACATTGTGATAAAAGGGTGCTATGTTCAAGGTCACAAAACGGGAAGCTAGAGGAAAACTCCATTTAATACGATTAAACATGTAGAGAAACATGCAGAACATGAGAAACATGGTGAGTGGTCTGCGAGACCTCACGTGCCCTGGTACGGATTAAAATATTAGATTGTGTTTATAAATAAAAGGAATATTATTAAATAAATTTCTAACACATTTTTTCTCTATGTTTAAGCAAAATAAAATTTTGAACGTCATCGCATCACAGCTTCCCTGAGTTCCTTTTAAATTTAAATATTCACATCGGAATCTATAATAATTTATATGTTAATTCGGAAATGTATCTTTAATGACTATGACATTTTCAGAAATAATAAATTTCGATTGATTAATTTGATTATTAAATTTAATTGGTTAATTTTCAAATATGAAAATAATTCTTAAAAATTATCAAACTAAAATATGTATATATATAAATATATATATATATATATATATATACATGACAAGGATAATTTTTATAATAATTGATCATTCTAAGTTAAGTATATTTTATGTTCTTTAATAACTTGCTTTAGAAAAGTTTCTTCGGCAATCGAGAATTATGTTAAAAAGGTATCATACGGGTGTTATCCAGTTTTTTTTTATTTGTATGATGGTATTGAATATGGAAGAGGGAAATATAATTATCGTTGAGAACTGTTGTAAAAGGATTTGCAACAAACACAGGTTGTTGAAAACCGAAAATGAAATAAATAATATTGCAGGATCGGTGGTGATAAATTTACTTCCTTTTTTTTTTTTTTTTTAATTTTTTTTTTTTATGTATGATCATAAATAAGGACTTTAAAGTGGTGAAATTTTTTTGTGTCATAAGTTTTAACGAATTTAGAAATTCTTCCATTGCATATTTTTTTAAAATATATAATTTTTTAATAGACTTAATCAACACGTTTTTTTTTCTTGTCGAAACATCCTATGGTGGGTCAAGGCCCTCTTCCTACTGGCAGATTTCAAGACAGAAAATGTTTCCTTTTTACATTTATGATTGTCAGCTATGACCAACGCAAGATAGTCATATTAGACCGGAACTTACGGTTTAAAACGGCTGCCGAACCAGTACAAACATCTATGCCACTGCCGTGTCTTTAACCCTGAGAGCCTGCGGCACCGAAAAATACAGAGCTAATCACTCGAGTATCAGGCTGTTTCATTTACATTACAAATATTAATTTATGTTTTTAAAAATTCATTAAAATAAATTATATTCCAATCTTTTCTGAAACTGCCAATCCGCACTATAGTTCGTATTATAAAAAATTGTAGTTTAATTCAACGATTTAAGCGATGCATATTTTGATATAATTTTGAAAAACTATTTTTTAACATTTGTAATAGAATAAAATACAATAATTGTACTCATAAGAAAAGTATCATGAGAATTTTAATTTTAAACTTTTGAATCTTTAAGATTAAAATATTGAAGAAAAGAATTGAGACATTGTAAAAATATTTTCCCTGAAATTTTCATGAAGAATATTCTTCCTTAATCATAATTACGTCTAACTTTTGGATACGAGGATTATAAATTGTCTGTTTTATCTTAAAAGCGGTGCATTGCGGCTTCATTTAATTAAATGTAAGTAATTACCTTCTTAGATAAAGTATAAAGAATTAACATTTAATTAAAATGGCTCTTTTATGAAGATTATTTACCGTGGAATCTTTTAACATTCAAGTTTTGAATGCAACTTTGAGTATAATTAACGTTTATAACTCTATACTTTATTGTCTTGCACGGAATTACTTTAAAACTTTCTCCTAAAATTAATTACTGAATTTTAGTGTAATTACTTAAGCTTGTGATGTTAGAAATACACAATTGAATAAAAAATTTTCATTAACGGAAATATATATCATTATTTTGGATGCATTAGTACAACTTGTAATACAACTTTATTTATTTAAATGTTTAATTTAATAAGCTTGAGTAACCTTAAATATTAAAATTTTTAAACATTTCACGTTAATTAAATAAAAAAACCTTAAATGTCATGAATGAATAAATGTCAGTTATTTTATTGTGAATAATGTTTGGCATTTAGTTTATTTTCAATTTATCCTTGAAATTTATTTATTTCGTTCTCATTTTTGATTAACGAAACACCACTGTGATTTGTCATTATTATTATATTATAAAAGATAATATGTTTCCGAAGAACTTTTATGTGCATGTACCTTGTATTTTCATAGCATACAGGAGAAAAACTAGAAAATTCAAGCTGGTATACAATGTCAAGAAAATACAAGTATGTATTTTTAAACAATATAAGTGTGTATTCTTAAATAATAAGAAGTTTGTATTCTTAAGTAATAAGAAGTATATACTCTTAAACAATTAAAAGTGTATTCTTAAACAATAAGTGTGAATTCTTAAATAATAAGTGTGAATACTTAAATAATAAGTGTGAATTCTTACACAATAAGAAGTGTGTATTCTTAAGCAATAGAAGCTTGTATTATTAAACAATAAGTGTGTATTCTTAAACAACATATGTGTATTCTTAAATAGAAATGTGTATTCTTAAGCAATAAAAGCCTGCATTCTTAAACAATAAGTGTGTATTCTTAAACAACATGTGCGTATTCTTAAATAGAAATGTGTATACTTAAGCAATACGAAGTCTACATTCTTAAACAATAAGACTTACGTATTCTTAAACAATAAGAAGTGTGTGTTCTTAAACAATAAGAAGTGTATATTCTTAAACATTAAAATGTGTATTCTTAAATAATAATATACGTAAGTCTAAAGGTAAAGCTTATGACGACCAAAGGAATAGAGTCCATGTTAGAGTCTTTTAATTATACCATTACGATTCACATCGGTCATTAAAATAAAATACACATCAGTAAGATACTTGCTTAAATATATACTTAACCAAAAATTTATCATACTGTTGGGACTTTATGAAAATACATTATGATCTTCTGAAAAAAATGCCATCAAATAAAATTATGCAAAATAAATTTATATTTACAATCCTTTCTTCTCATTGTGTCATTGGATATACATTTTTATTATTTCTTTTTATTTACTCGAAAGAATTAGAGGATCGTTCTTTCAAGTTTTCACAATATATATATATATATTGTGAAGGAATGATTCGAGTTTTTCGAATTGTTGATCGCAAGAATTATTCAATTCCTACTATTAACTCACACTCTCCCTATAAATATTTTGTTAAATTTTTAATCGTTAATAAAACACTTTTCATTCATCCACTCGAGTTCAAATACATTTTTTATCTTGTAGGGGATGACACTGGATGTTAATACATATTTTCAAATATTAATTCATTAATTAAATTTAATTAATTAATTTTAGTTTGTTTTAGATTTAAGTTGCATGTATCTAATAATAGATGGCGCCAGATGTAAGAGGAAAATTTCAACTTTATTTAGTAAGGACTTTTCATCAATGTAGAGAAAAAAAAGGAGGAATTGACTTTAATTTTTTTTTTTTTTTAATATTACTCTTCGTTTGTTAACTTGCTTTGTGGTTGTTGTTGTTGTTTCTTATCCCACTTGGCTGGCCAAGTCCACGAGCCCATATGGACTCATGATTGAAGGGGAAGGAAGCAGCTTCTGTTGTGATGGAGCACCCGTAGGTAGAAGCCTGACTTTTGCTCCGTGACGCTCTTACAGTCATAGAAGACCGGGACCTACGGCTTAAAGTGGATTCCGAACCACTACAAACATCCATGGCACCGCCGGGATTCGAACCCGAAACCTGTGACACCGAGCGCCAGAGCGCTAGACACTCGGCCATTCAGGTCCCAAATTTGCCAACGGCACGCAGTGTTCCCAGGTGGTCACCCACCCAAGTACTGACCGCGCCCAATGATGCTTAACTTCGGTGATCTAACGAGAACCGGTATATTCAGCATGGTACGGCCGTTGGCTACTTGCTTTGTTGCTTTGATATTGAACAAATATTAAATAAAGTATTATTTTTATCAATATTGAATTGTTATTATAATAAATGTAATGGGTTAATTACAATTTAGCAGTTTCATTTAGGGATTAACTTTTTCAACTTACTAAAAGAAATTAAAAAAAATTATTAAATATGTTATATATATCATTATTTTCACTTTTTACAGAGTAGTTTTGAACGTACTGTCTAAACAACAAGTTCGTTTTGGAAATATTGCATGAAAGTTGTCTTCATTTATTATTAATAATAATAAAATAACATTTGAATTTTCTAATAAATCTCTTCGAGGTCATGCGAAATATTTTTCAAATCCTCTGAATATCAAATTGAAATCTGAGCATTTAGTTTTAACCTGCATCAAAAATTCCGACAATTTAAAATTTTCTTTATTTATAATAAATGATGAATTTTAAGTATACAATAATAATTCAAAAATCTCTTTAAAAAAGCTATAAATTATACATCATCAGTTATTGTTTCTTATGTGGAATTGATTAGAAAAATACAGCTTTGTTGAAACAACAACTTTGCATCAGTAACTACTATATACCTCAAAATGTTTTATAATAAGTTCTAGTGCAAAATAATAAAATAATAATCAATCTCAGGGTTTATTAAAATAATTAATAAATTTCATAATTAAGTTTTATAGTTAGCAATTACGAATAATTTATTTCTGCAAAGTAATACGCATTGACACTGAGAAACTAGAGCAATTATTTTCAAACTCCAAAGTCAAATTTTCCGTGATAAAATTTTTATTTTATGATTAAATACTTAATCGAGCGATAGATAACTAAACCTAAATTTAACGCTCATATACCTCCGAAATAGTTATGATATTATCGGCAACTCCAACAAAATTATTTTCTGAAAAAATTTTCAATTTCTAAGTAAATTACTGCACATTGCAAATGAGACATGTGTGCACCATAAACAACACAATCCTAATGGCTCGCCCATAATTTCGTCCGTTAATTGCATGGCAAACAAAGCACTCAGGAACTCAAGTCAAACAAAGAACAGTTATTCCAGAGTAATTTCGATGGGAAAATAATTTCTTTTCACTTTAATAAATGTGTGAGGCTTATCTTTTCTTCCATTTCTGGGATAATGAAGCGAGAGTGTAAACAGATTAAAACGCTAATTTATCGGTAGTCAATGTCCTTTACGATTGTTTGACCGATATTGGGTGGGGAAGTACATGGGGTATTAAAAATAAGTATATCTTTCAAAATTGAGTTCGGGGTAATTATAACGGAATGTCCGAGAATTACTTTCGTCTCCTTATGAAAACTGGTTCTTTTGTAAAAATAGTCTTTTTTTTCTAAGCATATCTGGAGAAAAAAATAATAATGGTGAAAGAAAATTATGTATTAGCCTTATTAAATCTGTGATGAAATCTATTAATATGGACTCGAAGCGAAATGCTATTATATTTTTGGATTTTAATTACTACATTTGTATAATAAGTATTTTTGAGGTTATTATTATTTGAAATTTTAATTATTCATCTTTTGTTGGAATCAGTAATTATTTATATCAATTATATTGAAGATTTTAGAACATAGAAATAAGATGTAAATATTCTAAAAAAATCATTAATTTTATATTTAATGACGGAAAAATCGACAAAAAACTTCTTTTTTTCTTTGATTTCAAATTAGTGCATATTTTTTTACGTATAAGTAAATTTAATTTATTTTCTTTTTTCACCATACTGATCAGATGCAAATAATCTTATTTAACTAATTCAAAATTTATATCAATAATATGAAGGTGAAATAATAAATTTCAGATATCAATAAAAATTATTTTAACTATAGTATTTTTTTATTAAAAAACATGTTTGAAGTAAATATTTAATCTTAAATTAAATAAAGATGCACGCAATTTTTTTTTTCGGCACAACATAAGATATATTTTGGGATATGTTTTTTAATGTTTCAAAATGAAAATAAATGGATACAAAGATCTGTACAATGCAGGATTTAGCTATTCAGATTGAATTACTGCTAACTATTACTGCTAACTTCATGAATTATAAATTTAAAACGAACCTCAATTAAAAGGTAGGTGTTAACTTTTGTTGCTATTATTTCTTTGTTATTATTTTCTTCTTGTTGTATTATTGTTAGTAGTAATGAAATAATGTTTGTATTTTTTAATAAATCACTTCAAGTTCATGCGAAATTTTTTTCAAACCTTCTGTATGCCAAATTGCAAGCTGAGCATCATAGTTTTAAACCGCCTCATAGATTCGTACATTTTAATTTTTTGTTTTGTTTTTATAAGAAAGAATGAATTTTAAATATACAAAAATAAAAGTTTCTGCGAAAAAGCATTAATTTATATAAGATCAGTTTTTTGTTATTTTTTTATGCAGAATTGATTAGTGGAATAAAACTTCGTTGAAAAAATTTCATTTCAGTAATTATTATGCACCCAAAATGAGTGTTTTATTATAAGTTCTAGTTCAAAAAAATAAAATAATAATGAAGTTCAGGGATTATTAAAATAATTAATGAATTTGACAGTTACATTTTATTGTTTTCAATTATGAATAATTTATTTCCGTAATGTAACAAGTATTGATATCGAGATATTAGAGCAATTATTTTCAAACTCCAAAGTCAAAAAAAAATTTATTTCATGATTAAATACTTAATCGAGCGATAGATAACCAAACCTAAATTTGACGCTCATATACCTCCGAAATATTTATGATATTATCAGCGACTCTAACGCAATTATTTTCCGAAAAATCTTTGAATTTCTCAGTAAATTACTGCACATAGAAAATGAGAAATGTGCACACACACAACACAATACTAATGGCTTGAACATAATTTCGCCCGTTAATTGCATGGCAAACAAAGTACTCAGGAACTTAAGTCAAACAAAGTACTCAGGAACTTAAGTCAAACAAAGAACAGTTATTCCAGAGTATTTTCGATGGAAAAATAATTTCTTTTCACTTTAATAAATGTCCGAGGCTTATCTTTTCTTCCATTTCAGGGATAATGAAGCGAGAGAGTAAACAAATTAAAACGCTAATTTATCGGTAATCAATGACCTTTACGATTGTTTGACGGATATTGGGTGGGAAAGTACATGGGGTATTAAAAATAAGCATATTTTTCGAAATTGAGTTCGGTTTAATTATAAAGGAATTTCCGTAAATTACTTTCGCCTTATGAAAACTGGCTCTTTTGTAAAAATAATCATCTTTTCTTTGAATATCTAGAGAAAAAATGATAATGTTGAAAGAAAATTATATATTAGCTTATTAAATCTGAGACGAAATCTATTAATATGGACTGGGAGAGAAAGGGAATTGTATTTTTGAATTTTAATTACAACATTTGTATAATAAGTATTTCTTGAGGTTATTGTTATTTGAAATTTTAATTAGTTATCTTTTGTTTGAATCATTAATTATTTATATCAATAACAGCGATATTGAATATTGCTGAATATGAAAATAAGCATATAAATATTCTAAAAAATAATTAATTTTATATTTAATTAAAGAAAAATCGACAAAATATTTTTTTTAAATTAAAAATATTGCTTAATTTTTCTCCTTATAAATACATTGAATTTAATTTTTTTTACCACATTCATCAGACACAAATTATCTTATTTAACTATTAAAAAGTTTATATCAATATAATGAAAATGAAATAATAAATGTTAGTCACAAGTAAAAAATTAACTATAGTATATGTTTCATTCAAAAAAATATTTTAAGTAAACATTTAATCTTAAATTATATAAAGATAAAATAATGAATTTTAAATTTAATCAAAGAAAAATAGATATTTTTTTTTTTTATTAGAATTCAAGTCATTGCCTATTTTTCTACGTATAAGTATATTAAATTTACTCTTTTTTTACCATATTGATCCGAAACAAATTATCATATTTCACTAATTAAAAATTTATATTTTAAAATGAAGTAATAAATTTAAGATACCAATAAAAAATTATTTAAACTATTGTATTTTTTATTCAAAAACATGTTTTAAGTAAATATTTAATCTTAAATTAATTAAAGACGCTCGTAAACTTTCTTCATCACAATATAAAATATTTTTTGGCGTTTGATGTCTAATACTTCAAAATGAAAACGATTGGAGAATGCAAAATTTAGCTTTTCTCGTGGATTTTATTTAGTTATATTATTAATAAAAGTTGTCTTATAACTTTACTTATAACTTGATGAATTATAAATTTAAAACAAAATTCAAAGAAACAGTAAAAACGAACTTTTGTTGTTATTGTTTCTTTGTTATTATTTTCTTCTTATTGTATTATTGTTAGTATTAATAAAATAATATTTGTATTTTTTAATAAATCACTTCAAATTCATGCAAAATATTTTTCAAACATTCTGTGCGTCAAATTTCAAGCTGAGCATCTTAGTTATAATCTGCATTACATTTCCATAAAAATTATTATTTTTTTTGTTGTTGATTTTTTTATAATAAAGAATGAATTTTAAACACGCAAAAAAAAGCAACAATCTGTGCAAAAAAGCATTAATTTATAAAAATAAGTTAATGTAATCTTTTATTCAGAATTCATTAGAGAAATAAAACTTAGTTGAAAAAATTTCACTTTATTAATTATTATGCACCCAAAATGAGTGATTTATTATAAGTTCGAGTGAAAAATAATAAAATAATAATAAATCTCAGGGGTTATTAAAATAATTAATAAATTTGATAATTAAATTTTATAGTTAGCAATTACGAATAATTTATTTCTGCAAAGTAACATGTATTGATACTGAGAAACTTGATCAATTATTTTAAAATTTCAAATGCACATTCAACGTGATAAAATTTTTATTTCATGATAAAATATTTAATCGAGCGATTGATAACCAAATCTAAATTTAACGCTCGTATACCTTCAAAATAGTTATGGTATTATCAGCGCCTCCAACACAATTACTTCCCATAAAATCTTTGAATTTGTGAGTAAATTACTGAACATTGAAAATGAGAAATGTGTGCACACACACACACAACACAATACCAATGGCTCTCCCATAATTTCGCCCGTCAATTGCATGCCAAACAAAGTACTCATGAACTCAAGTTAAACAAAGAACAGTTATTCCAGAGTAATTTCGATGGAAAAATAATTTCTTTTCACTTTAATAAATGCGTGAGGCTTATCTTTTCTCTATTTTTGGGATAATGAAGAGAGAGAGTAAACAAATTAAAACGCTAATTTATCGGTAATCAATGACCTTTACGATTGTTTGACGGATATTGGGTGGGGAAGTACGTGGGGTATTATTAAAAATAAGTTTATCTTTCGAAATTGGGTTCGGATTAATTATAAAGGAATTTTCGTAAATTACTTTCGTCTTCTTACGAACCTGGTTCTTTTGTAAAAATAATCATCTTTTCCTTGGAAAAAAATAATGGTGAAAGAAAATTATGTATTAGCTTATTAAATCTGTGATGAAATCTATTAATATGGACTCGGAGAGAAATGCGATTATATTTTTGGATTTTAATTACAACATTTGTTAATAACTATTTTTTGAGGTTATTGTTATTTGGAATTTTAATTATTCATCTTTTGCTGGAATCATTAATTATTTATATCAATGGCAGCGATATTGAAGGTAGGAGAACATAAAAATAAGGATGTAAATATTTTAAAAAATAATTAATTTTTATATTTAATCAAGAAAAAATCGACAAAAAAATTTATTTAATTCAAATTATTGTTTATTTTACAACGTGTCAGTATATTTTATTTAATTTATTTATCATATTGATCAGAAACAAATTATCTTATCTAACTATTGAATAATTTATATCAATAATATGAAAATGAAATAATAAATTTAGAAAAGAAGTAGAACAAAATTAACTATAGCATATTTTTTTATTTTTTATTCAAAAACATATTTTAAGTAAATATTTAATTTTAAATTTTATAAAGATAAAATAATGAATTTTAAATGCAATGAAGGAAAAATCGATAAAATAAAAAAATATATTTTTTTTAGAATTCAAATCACTGCTTATTTTTCGATGTATGAGGAGATTGAATTTAATCATTTTTTACCATATTGATCAGATACATATTATCATAGTTAGCTAATTAAAAATTTATGTATATATTATAAAATGAAATAATAAATTTAAGATTAAATTTAACTATATTACATTTT